>APFE030830006.1:6013-38116 GCA_000404065.3 Pinus taeda | reverse complement strand
ATACAAACCAAAATTTCATTTAAAAAAATATACCCATTCCAATAAAAAAAATCTATAAAAATTCAAAAAATCTCAAAATCTCACATATAAACAACTTCATTTCATTTTAGATGCATGTAAATTTTGGCATCTTACTATGTCATACCTTTTTATTGGAGACATAAAACTTAGTTCATTGTTGACGCGAATAGAATGGACATGGACATTTGGGAAATGCTTTGTATTCCCGTTGCATGTTTATTTACTTACCACCTTATGGTTGTAAATGGGTTTTTGGTGATGATAAATGAGTAGTGGATTTATAATTGTGATGCAAGCTATACGTTGTTGATTTTGTAATGATTAGTGGAAAAACAAAGTTGAGTTAATTTTCGTATTATCATGTAAATTATATAAGTTAGATTTATAGAATTATTTTTGTGAGTTAGAATTTGCATTATTATAATTTAATAATTATGTGTATAATTTGAGTGGTTTAATAGTTAAGAATTTATGTTTTTTTTAGAGATTATATATATAGTTTGAGTGGGCTTAATGGTTAAGAGCATGTGTTTATTCCTAAGAGGTCACAGGTTCAAAACTAGAGGGGGTAGAGTATGTATGCCTTCATAGGCTAAACAAAGGGGGTCTCATACACCAATTTGGTGTTTGGCTTGGCTAATGGTTAAGAGCATGTGTTTATTCCTAAGAGGTCACAGGTTCAAAACTAGAGGGGGGTAGAGTATGTATGCCTTCGTAGGCTAAACAAAAGAGGGCCTCATACACCAATTTGGTGTTTGGCTTGGCTGTGACCTTAAAAATGGATATTATTATTATTATTATATAAATTTTAAGGAGAATAATATAGGTAACAACGTTAATAATTAAGAAGTGATATTGCATTTTTATAAAATCCATTTCATATAAATTTCAAATAAAATATTAAAAAATATAATATGCTTTCCTCTAACAAGTAAAGGAAGAAGGTTTGTGTTTTTTAACTTTTATTGATTTACTATTATTAATATTTGATCAAGCAAATTTTGTCAAATTTATTTTTGATTAATGAAATTATCGTTTTTTATACAAAAAAGATTCACCACCCTTGAATACCCTAATTGCAACCTAATTATATAATATGAACATCTAATACAAGCACTTCCATGAATCCAAAATAATTATTACAGTATTTTAAGCTTAAAATGTTGATTTCCATTCTCTTTATTTTGAATGAACAAAAAAACCAATTCATATTTTGAATGGACCAAAAAAAACTAATTTATAGCACTTTTAACCATGACCAAGTCATGGCCCAAAATTGACATGGTTTTATTACCCGTATTCATCCATTTTTGCCACATATAACACACATTTTTCACCAAGTGATGTCATCCTCTCATGCATTTTCCACAAAAAGTCAATAAAAGAGACCTATGAGGTAACTTGTTTATATTATACATTTATTTCAATGTTTTAGCATGTTATGGGCCTTAATTAACAATTTATGCTACTAATGATGGTTTCTAGTAAATCTAGTAACTTCCATGGGTTCTTGTAACCGACCTTTCAGTTTGTGATGGTTCCATACTTTTGGACAAAAAGGGCAACATGGGTTTCCTTCCACACATTGCCAATATGCTCTGATGTCCATCGGATCAGATCAGGAGTCGTAACAAAGTGCATTAGCCATAGGTCAAACTTGCATTGACCGAACCCAAAATTTGAGGATGGGAACGATGTTATTAGGCCTGCACAAATCAATTTTCCAAATCACACACAAACCACCAATTTGCAATGAAAATTTTTTTATCATTGTCTTGAATTGGATGGGAAATCCACTCACATTTTCTTTTCTCTACTCTTATTAAGATCTGGCATAGTAATTGATGAGCGAGATAAGAGATCTCATGGTTCCACCTGTTCACTCCTTTTCTCATGTATATGTATAAATCTCAACCCTCTGTGATCACGTAAGAGGAGGAATGAGTGATCGATCGGATATATATATATAACCGTAGATCAACCCATTGTTAGGGTTTACCTAAACTCAACTCACATGTAATTATCTGGGATTAAGCTAATACAAATGTAATGTATTGATGTTGTTTCACATATCATCTTTGTGTAAACTCTATGTGCAGTTTAGATCCTTGTCGTAGGTAATGTATGTAATAGCCCTGGTTGAACCTCTCATTACTGTAAATAATTGTAATTACTCAAAGACTGAGAGAAGGGACACAGATTCTAGTTTGCTTGGGGAGGGAAATTTCTTGAGGAATTAACAAAATCAAATACACCAATCATGGGTTGGATGAGAAAATTAAATGAGTGGATTGTGCATTAAATTTAACTAAAGAGACAGGACAAGCCCAAGTGTCCTTCAATTTTCCAATCATAAGCCAGAAAAGGACAAAAATTTAAAGATGAGCATGGGTTGTGTTATCTCGGAGTTGATTGTGTGGAGCCTTGGGAAAAGGCAGACAGTGGATCTATTAGGAGGCACAAAAACAAGTCAGCAAACAAGGAGGAACACACTGGAATATGTCGTAGGTATGTGAAGCAGAAGAGAACAGGAAAAATCACTATGAAAATTCCTCCAGGGATCGGAGGTGTAGAGAGAGCAGCATAAGAATCAAATTTTGGAAAAGAATACCAACTGAGGAATCCTTTAAGAGAGGCTTGTTGGGTGAAATATTACAAAGAGCAGAGGCTTGCATGAGGGTTGAAAAACCCATCAGAAGCTTGGGATTGAAGAACCTATTATATTGGGAAAAAACATTCAAGTGCATGAGAGGTTGATGAACCACCAAGAATTACCTTGATGGCTAATCTTCTGGTGTTTGTCTCACTGATGAACCACTTGGAGGGGTGATTTCTTCCACCTATCAGTATTTCAGCCACTAATGAAACTTCCTTTAGTGTGGACTCTCTTCTCCTAAAAATGAGATGAGAATTCTCTGTTGTATGGTATCTTGGCATGGACATAGTTTTTGTATGTAATGCTTAGAACACTGAGTGGAAAGTTGGGTAGTTGGTGGATGAAGGTTGTCTGACCTTGTGTCATCTTATTTCAGCTAAAGAAACTATTTGATCTCTCTTCCAACAACACTCCACCTCAAGCAATTTGGCTCAATGGTGATAGTTGAAAGTAAGACTTGACCGTAGTTGTCTATGGTTGTGTGGAGAGTCGAAGTCCCACTTGTAGTTGGAAAACTTTGTATTGTATAAGATAAGTGATACTCCAACTCTTGTAATTAAATGTCTAAAATGTGGGTTATGCCTATGAATCAAATCGTTATTTCCTCTAGGAATTTTGGACATTATATTGTTTCTTGTTCACTTTCACCTATTCATTATACGTTTATTAAATTAGTCTTAGGTTGGCGTTGAGCGCTTTAGGCCTGTGCACAGGTGTATTAACATATATATGCATATATGTTATATAACACACACACACACACACACATCACAATCAATTGCTAAGGAGCACCAGGAAATTGGGGTGGGTGTGGTCTAGAAGTGGCCAGCATTAAGCCAAGAGTCGAAGCTCGCATGCATTGAAGTAAAGGCCTTAGCCTTAAGGGCTAAGTGGTCAACCCATATAACTATGTGCCATAATCGAGGGTAGAACTCAGGCTCAAAATGGATGGTGGAGATTGCATTACCCAATCGATGTTCACGGATTTGGCAAGGCCTCACTATTGGGTAGCGCAAGCCCCGCGGAACGAGTATGGGGTAAGAAGCCCGAAATTTTGGGTACGCGAACTATAGGAGGTTGAGTCAAAGGGTAGTCCACCCGAAAATAATGTAAAGAAATAGTAACAGAGTCGGCCCGCGGAGGGATCGCGGGCCAAGGGAAAGTATAAATAAAGCATGGCTCTATGAGGGAAAAGTAGTTCTTGGGAAAGGAGGAATGTAATGTATTCTGAAAGGCAATAGCTTGAAAGCGTCTATAAGTTCGAGTCGAAGGAGTAGGGTAGAAGGTAGAGGCTCTACAGTTGTGTGCGCAGAGGCCTGGAAAGTCCGCAGCTGTGTGCACGGACCCCTGCAACTGAGTGCGCAGGGTGGATCTGGATGTATTGTTGAAGATTGATAATAAAGATAAGTTTCTTTTGAATTATGTGTTAATTGCAATTTTACTCTTTTATGATAAAAGAACTGTTATTATCTCGACATTTGCTACTGTTGAATACATGTGAACGGGGTTAATATTGATGCACGAAGTAACCAAAAGTAATAAATGTTTGCTTAAAGATCGTTTTAACTAGATCAACCTAGTAATAAGTGATTCAATCTGTAATAAGCGCGCTAAGGGTATTCCGATCTGCGTGGATCTGGCACAGCGCGAGGCTGCATAACAGTGCGCAAGCCCCAAACCACATCCAAGACATCCCTAGGGTGCGGAAACCTAGTTCCAGCACCCTCCCCTGCTACCTCGGGTGAGACCTTAGTCCGCGCTTCGCAGGCTGTTGCCAAAAGGGCCGGTAGCTACGGGATTTGTTTGGCTAAATAATTCTTCTGAACCTGGGTCAAGCCCAAATAAGCCAACAAATGGTTCCATTGCCAAGACCGGGATTTGCCTAAGGGGTGTCTGGTGTGAAAGGCGGGGACGCTAGAGAAAAGAGCGACGAAAGATTAGGACGATAGTAATCGCGAGTGCCATCCAGTTACCAGTATTCAAAGGAGCAGGAAGTGAAGATCCAGAAAAATTTTGGTTTGTATTGAATTCAGTATGGAACGCGCAGTAGATCATGGATGATAATATCAAGAAAGTCATCTTAGTCAGCACACTACAGGACCGAGCGCTAACATGGTATATGAAGTATTCAGGGATCAACCCAACGGTGGGGATAGCAGACATCCATACGGAATTAAAAAAGGAGCTCAACCGGCCAAAATCGGAATCGCAGTCAATCGTGGGATTCAAAGAGATCACAATGATGCCTGGTGAGACCCCGTGGGATCTAGATCAGAGGTTAAAAAGCACTATTCGCAAAGCCAACATGACCCTGACAAATGCACAACACCGCACTTGGTTTATCGCATCACTAACGCCATATCTGAAATCGGCTTTGTCACAACAGAAGATCTCAACCCAAGCAGAATCGCTGGAGGCAGCAATGCGGCTGCACAAAACCCCGATACAGGACCCAGGGTTGGGAGTTCAACAAGTCCAAGCGTGGGTCCAAAATTTGTGTTTGGAAATACAAAAGTTAAAACAAGACCAGGCATCGGAAGTTCGGGAAGAAGTTTGGTGCATCAAGTGTAGGGGCCAAGGACATGATAAAGACCATTGTCCAGTCGCGGTGAATCTTGTGGTCACGGGGGGACCAGCACCATTGCGACCAAAGGCACAGGCAGGGCCGAGCGTGATCACCCCACTCTGGTGCGCAATCTGTCAAGTAGGAGGAAAACACAACACAAATAATTGTCGCCTGTTGCCGAAATACAATCAGACCCCCCAGCAGCTCTTTTGCATCTTTTGTAAATCGGTGGGTCACGAGGACATAGATTGTCGGACGTTGGTGGATTAGGCATCTGCCTACCGAATACAGACTGCGGGGCGAGGTCAAAACCTAGTTGCAACATTTGTGCATGGTGGATTCCAAGGACGGAGTCAAGGACAGGGCGGAATGGGACCAGGAAGGGGTCGAGGACAGCTACATTGTTACAATTGTGGAGGACCAGGACATTACACATGGGATTGCACAAATCCAACTCAAGTATCATGTCCCTATTGCGAGAAATTCGACCATGAACTGCTACATTGGCATATGCTGCTAGCACGGATTCACGAAAAAAGGATAGCATTTCCTACAATGACACAGAATGTCCAGATGATAAGGGTCGAACCACGTGATGAAGAACCTAAAGTAAATATGGTACTAAGGAGCGGTGCAACCTTAGAAGGGGATCAGTCTGAGCCGTATAAAGGTCCCTCGATGTTGACAACTTTCATAGAAACTTGCATGAAGTTACTTCGCGATAATAGGGCAGTGAAAGGATTGCAGGAGGTAATTAACAAATACGCATGATGGGGAGAACCTTGCATAGTCCGATGAATAGGGAACCATACATCGCGAATCGGACAAGAAATGCGGTTAAGAGCACGAATTGGCGACTATGAGATGGATCAGGGCATTCTGGAGCTCGATTTGGATGCAAACATCTTGCCCAAGCAGACGTGGGAGCATATCAACAAGTCCCCACTCCAATGGTCTCTGATCCAATTACGGATGGAAAATCAACAAAAGATCTTGCCCATGGGTAGGCTACAAGGAGTCACCGTAGACCTGGATGGTGCAAGCACTAGAACAGACTTTGAAGTTATTGAGATAGTGGACGAAAAAATCCCATACCCCGCGTTGTTGGGAATAGACTGGGCCATCAACATGAATGGGATTATTAATCTCAAGCAGAGGAAGATGATATTTGAGAAAAAGTCACACCGTGTAGTTGTTCCGCTAGATCCAACCGAGGGACCTCACTACACGGAACCTGCGCGCGATGACGAGTAGGACGAAGCATTGGATTGCATCTACCAAATTGTTGCACAAAGGCCAATAAAGGGTAAGGTAATGGAGGAACAAAGAATTTCACAGGGTTACGTGGAACCATACATCGATGATTCAGAGGAAGAAGATGAGCAATGGCAGAACAGAATGAACAGGGCAACTACTTTAAACTGCAATATGCTGACAAAATCCGTGTACTACATTAAAGCTCAGGACCGCAAGCTACTGGTGTATGACAGGCTCACAATAGTAAATGAATTCCTGGAGAAGTTTGAGAGTGTAGTACTAGAGTTCCAGCAGTTTGATGCGCTCAAAGGGGCATTGCGCGCAACACCGGCATGATGGTGGGGTACCCATGAAGGAACCTTCGCAAATTGGCGAAGCTGTAAGCGCATGATGCAGATACGATTTGGGAAGCCAACACTCCAACTAACAGAGAAATATGATGGACGAGAGAATCCGCACACACTTGAGGAGCCGCAACCAGAATGGGTGCACCTATTTTATCATACCTTGCATGTCATCCCAAGGAATTGGTATACTGAAATAGAGCTCCGACGTGGCACGGGTGAGTGGGATATCTTGCACGAAAGGTTTCTGTTAACATTTCCTTTTGAGGATCAATGGATGGATACAGTGGACGATGCATTAAAGCTAGTAAAGACCGCAATTTTCACGATGCCGCTAGAACCGGAAAAGTCGTGAAACCAGACAGGTCGCGACAGCTGAGCCGGGCCTTGGAATGTTACAATGTAAAAGTAGAAGGTGATGAGGGTGATCCGCGCGACATCAATATACCAGAATCCGAAGGAAGTCAAGAAGTGCACAGCCCCAAAATAGAAGATCCAGACATCGCAGCACCATTAAAAACGAAGCAAGTGAATATCAGAACAGAGGAAGAACCGAAGTATGCTACGCTTGGGGATTACTGGGATGACGCTACAGTGGAAAAGGTCGTCAAGCTTCTCTGGGAGTATCGAGACCTCTTCCCTGCCAAGATTATGGAGCTGAAAGGGATTCAAGGCGAACTAGGAATGATGAAGATAACTTTGAAGCCTGATGCGAAGCCAGTAAAGCAACGACCTGACCGATTGAATCCAAAATACAAAGCAAAAGTACGAGAAGAACTGGACAAGATGCTAGCAGTCGAGATCATTGAACCAGTCGAGGAGTTCGATTGGGTAAGTCTGATGGTGGTACAGGAGAAGAAACAAAAGGGTGAGATTCGCATCTACATGGATCTACAGAAACTCAATGATGCTTGTGTTAACGATCCATTTCCCACACCTTTTACCAATGAAGTCTTAGAAAACGTGGGCGGGCAGGAAGCATATTCCTTTACGGATGGGTTCTCTGGATACCATCATATCAAGATCACTTCAGAAGATCGAAGCAAGACAACGTTTGCTACGGAATGGGGTTGTTTTCAGTATACGGTGATGCCATTTGGGCTGAAGAACGCACCGACAATATTTTCCCACATTGTGGTAGCTGCATTCAAGGAATTTATACATAAATTCTTGGAAGTCTATCTTGATGATTGGACCGTCTTTGGCATGGTTAAGAAACATACTGAGAGCTTAAGATTAATGCTGGATACCTACCGTCGACACCAGATTGCGCTCAATCTAAAGAAGTGTACGCTCCTTGTTCCTTTCGGGAATTTGTTGGGTCATGTAGTTTGTAGGCAAGGCTTGATGGTGGATCCTGCAAAGATCGATGTCATACTAGGTTTGCAAGCACCACGTAGTTTCAAACAGCTCTGCACTACACTGGGACACACGAGGTACTATCGGAAGTTCATAAAAGGTTACGTCCAGATCACACCTCCAATGGAACAGTTGTTAAAAAAGGATGCCATGTATTGCTAGAATGAGGAATGTAACAAAAGCCTGGAATTGCTGAAGGAAAAAATGGCATCTGCCCCTATCTTGATCTTTGCAAAATGGGACGTGGAGTTCCATGTGCATGTCGACGCTTCGTGTATCGCGTTAGGAGCAATACTTACTGAGGAAGGAGCGGAGGGAGTTGACCACCCAATTGTGTTTGCAAATCGAAGGTTGTTGAAAGCTGAGAAGAATTACTCTACTACTAAGCAAGAGGGATTAGCGATGGTGTATGCACTCCAGAAGTATCGTCACTATTTTCTTGGAGGACATTTTAAGATGTATACTGATCACTCTGCGCTAAAATAACTAGTGAATAAGCCTGTGTTGGGGGGCGCATCTATCAATGGTTGCTATTGTTTCAGGAATATGATTTTGAGGTTGTTGTAAAGCCAGGACGTCTGAATGCGAGTCCATACCACTTATCCCGGATTGAGACGGGCAAGGAACCCACGAATCTAGAAGGACTCCCGGACGCCCAGTTGTATGTAGTGCGCATTGCGGATGGCCACTTTGAAGATATAATCTATTTTTTTACTACCAGCATTGCGCCGCAGGGGTATTTTGTGCAACAAAGGAAGGAATTGGTGACACGAGCAGCAGATTTCACTATGATTGTCGGCCATCTCTACAAGATGGGCCATGATGAGATATTACGCAGATATGTACCAGAATTTGAGCGAGAATAGATCCTTGCCGAAGCACATGGAGGGGCTGCTGGCGGACATTATGCAGGCCGTGCCATAGCCTAGAAGGTTCTTCGCGCTGGATTATGGTGGCCCACCCTACATCAAGATTCAAAAGCATACTGTCAGGCCTGGGATGTATGCCAATGAACAGGCAAGCCATCGCGAAGGGATGAAATGCCCCTTTAGCCACAGGTCACACTACAACCATTTGAGAAATGGGCGATCGACTTCGTCGGGCCTATTGAACCGCGAGGGAAGATGGGCACGCGCTATATTATCACTGCGACCGAATACTTGACCCGATGGGCAGAAGCACAGCTAGTTAAGGATTGCACAGCCACGACAGCGGCAAAGTTCTTGTTCGAGAATGTGTTGACCAGGTTTGGGTGTCCAAAGATTCTCATGAGTGATGGAGGAACACATTTTTTGAAAGAAACCATCAACGCGCTCACTGAGGAATTCCAGATCTATCACCAACAGAGCATGCCATACCATCCATAAGCAAATGGGACCATTGAGGCATTCAATAAAATTTTGGAAACCGCGCTGACTAAGATCTGCAATGCGCGACGAAATGATTGGGACTTGCGCATCCCTGCCATGCTATGGGCATACCAAACCATGTGCAAAAAGTTGACAGGCCAAACACCGTTTTGACTAGTATATGGTAAGGAGGTCGTGATGCCTATGGAATATATCGTGCCCAGACTGCGGATTGCAGCAGCTATAGGAATGGCAGATCGTGGGGCCTTGGAGGAAAGGCTCGCACAACTTGACGAACTGGACGAAGAACGATTTATGGTGGGATTTCATCAACAGGTATAAATACAGCGCGAGAAAGCATGACATGATCACCATATCAAGGTGCGCACATTCAAGAAGGATTACCTTGTATTGTTATATGATAGTAAGTTCGAGAAATTCCCAAGTAAACTCCGCATGCATTGGTTGGGACCTTATGTCATTAAAGAAGTAACTGATGGAGGTGCAGTTCAGCTAGCTAAGCTCAACAGAGACCCCTTCCCGGGAAGAGTGAATGGTAATCGCATGAAGCTCTATATGGTCAGGGCGACCACTTGACTAACCCTTCCAAGGAGAGTCTCACCGCTCCGACCAGTTGAAAGAGAGAGAGGGACAATAAAGTAGTCTGGGGGACAGATGCGCAGGTATCAGGGTGCGCGTACATTTGGCCAACAATCAGGGGTGTGGTTCCGCGGACAAAGCCATGTGGGTGCGCTGCTCCAAGGAATGATGACCGTTTATACCACTATTCATGACAAGAGGGCTGCATTATGGCAAAAGGGAGCAGGCGACAAGCAACTAAGAGCAACAATACGAGCCATATATGAAATTATCGACCATAGATTTCACACGGGAAGGTCACACGAGCTGGAATGAACAGCAAACCAGGCATTTGAAGTTCGCATGCCTTATAAATCACCAAGGGGAATCTGCTGGGCATCCTATGGTTTGGAAATATAGATGGAGTTGTTCATCATCTCTGCACCAGGCATGCGCCCAAAGGTAGTAATCTAGCCGAGGGAGGAGCAGGAATCTCTAAGGAGTCTGGTATTGACAGCTGCGGGTATCCCGCAGGATGCAGCATCACTAGCAGGGGATGTACCGAAAAAAAGGGAATGTGAAGTAGAATTGGTCTAGATGTCATCGCCCTGCCTAGGGGCAGGATGGTGCACTACAACATAACAACATAAGGATGGACAGACAGCGACCATGGGTGGAGATGCAGTCAATAAGTCGCCTCTGATGGTTCTTGATGATTGGGATCCTGTGGACAGCAGTTAGGGTCTTGCAAAATTGCAACACAGGTTGCAGCGGACGGTGCAAAGAGAAGATATGATGGTTGGAAAGCGCTATGATGCTACCAGGAGGTCCCGTATGCGGCTCCCCCGCTCGCGCTAAAATCCTTGGAGGGGGTGTTCTGTGTTAATCGAGCATAGTGGAATGAGCATCATCGGTTGCGAGATGTGGTAGAAACACTAAAGCAGGAGGCAGATGAAGTGTTGTAGGAGACAAAATAGGAGTAGCCGGATGACGAACGCCACTCAACAGCAGGCGAACTGCAAATCCAAGGCAGAGTGTCTAGCCGTGCCAGCAAGTGACTCGGGACGAGTCACGATGATTGTGTTGGGGGACTTTTGGGTAGCGCAAGCCCCGTGGAACAAGTATGGGGTACGAAGCCCGGAATTTTGGGTAATATTAGGATAAAAGACTTCGGGGAAAGCGCGGAGCGCGAACTATAGGAGGTTGAGTCAAAGGGTAGTCTGCCCGAAAATAATGTAAAGAAATAGTAATAGAGTAGGCCCGCGGAGGGATCGCGGGCCAAGGGAAAGTATAAATAGAGCATGGCTCTATGAGGGAAAAGTAGTTCTTGGGAAAGATGGAATGTAATGGATTCTGAAAGGCAATAGCTTGAAAGCATCTGTAAGTTCGAGTTGAAGGAGTAGGGTAGAAGGTAAAGGCTCTACAGCTGTGTGCGTAGAGGCTTGGAAAGTCTGCAGCTGTGTGCACGGACCCCTGTAGCTGAGTACGCAGGGTGGATCTGGATGCATTGTTGAAGATTGATAATAAAGATAAGTTTCTTATGAATTCTGTGTTAATTGCGATTTACTTTTTTATGATAAAAGAACTATTATGATCTCAGCATTTTCTATTGTTGAATACATGTGAACTGCGTTAATCTTGATGTGCGAAGTAACCAAAAGTAATAAATGTTTGCTTAAAGACCGTTTTAACTAGATCAAACTAGTAATAAGTGATTCAATCTGTAATAAGTGCGCTAAGGGTATTCTGATATGCGCGAATTTGGCACAGCGCGAGGCTACAGAACAGCGCGTGAGCCCCAAACCACATCCAAGACATCCCCATGGTGCGAAAACCTGGTTTCGGCACCCTCCCCTGCTACCTCGGGTGAGACCTCAGTCCGCGCTTTGCGGGCTGTTGCCGAAAGGACCGGTAGCTGCGGGATTTGTTTAGCTAAATAATTCTTCGAACCTGAGTCAAGCCCAAATAATCCAACACTCACCCCCTGTGATGTCAACAAGGGGAGGGGGGAGTCTCGCTTCAATCAACATAATCTATCAAGTAAGAAATGATCAACGGTCAAGGATTCAGTGGGGCATCTCCCATTGTGACATCAACAAGGGAGGAGGAAGTTGCACTAACCATTGGATTAATTAAGTGGGAGAGAACCATGGATTTCCACCCCATAAATGTGTATAAAACCTATGATAACAAACCCCCCATGTAAGGTCAACAAGCGAAGGGGGTGCAGGCGAGCCATCGAATAAACCAATTGAGTGAGGATCGTTGAATTGTGACCTTCGAACAAGTAGTGAACCCCCTTTGTGACATAGGGGGGGGGGGTGGGGGGGTTGGGGGTGCGTTATTGAATAATGATTTTTGATCACATTGGTTAATGTGGTTTGTTGGATGGTGGTGGGCCACAAACACACACACACCTGTGTGTGTCATATTACATGGATGCGCCACCATATTACATAATCGTGTGTGTGTGTGTGTAATTGTTGATGGTACACCCACATGTAATGGTGGGGAGTAAATAGAGAATAAGGTACTGAGACATGCCACATGGGGACCATGTGTGTAACACCCCCTCCTCCCAGGTCCACCCAAGAAACCAACCAGCCGAGGTAAACATGCGACGAGAGAGGTCACTATAAGGGATTCAAATCCCTTGGTGGCCTTAAGGAAATGGAACTCACAGAACATATCAAACAAAGCCATCCACGTCAGCAACAACACACTCATGAGACATGTCAGCCACTCAGACATCTTGTCTGTGAGTCTTGCTAATGATTTAAGCCTTTTAACCCCCGGTCACTCTCATGCTATAGGCAAGTGTCCAGAAGCCAAAGTCACTCTCACAAGTCTATGTGTCAGTAAACATGTGCCAATGACCCCTAATTTTGAACCACTTTTCTAGCCCAAAATCTCAGCCTCTGCCAGAACTTGTTACAACCTCCAGAGTCAATCAAAGACATGATGAAAAGATAAACAAATCAAAAATCAACCTCAAGGCTAGCCTGAGTATCCCCAACTGAGACTGACATTCCGTCAAACACTTGGCATCAATGCAACCTATAGGTCTAGGATACAAGACAGAGCATAAATGATTGAAAGAACTTATGAAAATAACCAAAAGGATAACCTCCTTCTCCATTGAACTATTATATCATCAATTAGGTCTTGCATCCATCCATTTAACAATTACAATTAAATACATGAAATAACCATGACATGAACCAATCACACAACCATACTTATAACCAACATTAACCCATGTAAATAACAGAGATGTGATAGCCATTAAATTCACCTGTAAACAAGTGCAAAAGTAAGAGAACTTAGCTTTTTTTTATCATAGGCAAATCTAACCAGGTTCGAGACTTCCACGTACCACTCGACCATAGACATGGTTGAACCAAATCTCTCTTTCAACCAATCACCCCCGTGCCATATTTCAAGCATGAATGTGGGATCTCATAGAAAAACCAATACAAGAATAACCAAGAGAATCCAGAGGTTAAGCCACCTCCACCCTCATCAAATCATGATCACACCAAAATCAATGTTCCAATCACAACCGAACCGAACTTGGAATGCCATCCAAAATCCATCACTATCCTCGAGGACCATTGTCATAACTTGGAAAAACCATGACACCAACAACATGAGAACCATACACCAACATGCAAAGGCATGCATGTCCAAACTAGCTAGGAAATCACACATGCAAAAGGTTACCTGCAAGTATTCCTGTTGAGGTTGCCTGATCTTGTTTTTCCTTCCTTGGTCCTTGCTTTCCTTCCTTTCGCTTGCTTGCTTTTCCTTCATTGATCCAAAGCTAGAGTGCTCCAAAAACTCTAAGTGACCAAGAGTGAGAGAGAGAGAGAGAATAATGAGAGAGCTCTAAACTTGAATTGATAAAAGGTTAGCAAAAAATCTTGCCAATTGATCCTCAGTAGCCTTTTTATAAATGAGGCCTCTATTTTCTTCATTTTCCATTATTTTCCTCCTCACATGCAAGATGTGACTTTTCACCTTAATTTTCTCCTAATTTCCTTTATTTTCATAAATAATTGTGCCAAAATGCCTTTTGCCTTTTAATGCCTTAGCCTTAGCCTTTACCAATTTTCCTTAGCTAAAACACTCATCTAGTGATGCCCACTAGGATATATTTTCCCAACATTCAGCTTGGAATACGTGTCACTTACCTGTGGTCTTATTTTGCCTTTATTAACTTTCATTACATGAATTTTTCACCAGAGTTGTTAAAATGTGGTTGCCACGTGGAAGGAAAAGAGAGGTGGTGCTTTTAAAATTGATAAGATTCTAAAGGACCCTAATTTGCAATCTTGGATTCCAAATTGGACAAAAATTTATATCACTAGGAAAGTATCGCAAAGACAAATATGATGATGACATCCAAACTAGGTTTTGGAAACTTGGAAGAAAGTCAAAAAAAAAATTAACCCATTTATCTAACTAAATCAGGGGAGTTGGGCGAGCATATTAAACATATCCCCAATGGTTAGGGGATGGGTTTATAACGTAGATTGTTGGGGGAGCCCTCCAATACAATCACAACGGCCTTACAATTCATTATGTATCATTTCTTTCAATATGTGTGGTAATACTCTGTTCTAAATACCCTATTCTGGTTTGCTTTGTGGTGACATCGATATATGAGTTGTATGTTTGTTGTGTGGTGTTTCTCATACTCATATTTCATATTTTTATATGCCTGTTGTGTATTGCTTCTCACATTGTTATTTTATATTATTATATGCCTATTGCATGTTTCTCATTGTATTATTATTTTGTATATGTATTGATGTGCTAAAATTTCTTGTGTCAAAGGTATATAAAAACAAATATATTACCTTGTCCAAAATAGATTATAAATTCATATGACTAGTTTGTATATGAGCTCATGAAATTGAACCTTGGCTAACCCTCTCTTTTCCATGCAAAAGTAGATAGGTTTCATTTCCTTACATAGTTTGTTGTGTTACCACCTAGATTTGCTTTGAATTGCAGATTGTGAAGAGTGCGAGATGATGGTAATGTTATGCCTTGCTTCCCTCATGGCTATACAATGACTCTTTAGTCTAGTTAGCTTGACAAATAAGGTATTATCAATCAAAGACATCATAGGAAACCCTAGTGGCCTTAGTAGACTGATAATTATTTCCCTTTCCCTATCTTTGCTTGTGGTTTTTATATTCACAGTGAACCAAATCCTTCTAAGATTGAGTTTAAGGTTTATCTAATGAGATAAGAATGCTATAGTTGTACTATGCAATGAGATTGTCTTGTGAAATCCATACAATGATCTTCCCTAAGCCTATTGTCCAAAGGATGAGTTCCTTGCGATTTTACTTTTAGTTTGGTTTGATTTGTCATGTCATTTCCTTTCATAGTGATAACATAGGAACCCATTAATAGTCTAACATCTACATATATATTGTAGTATCTCAAAGTTTTTGAGCGTCCTAATTGACAATTTAATGTCGAATATTTAAGTAATTAAATTGACCAACATTTTTGGCATCATTATTCAGGAGATACTAAGGAGATCGATGCATTGATGGTTTGGCTAGATTTAATTTCTACAATTAGTTATCTAAATTTATTAGTTTATTTTTACACTATCGTTCTAGATCTAACAATTTATTTCTTGCTTAAAGCAATGATAGGATTGTATGAAAAAGGGTAGAGTTAGAGATATTAGGGGTAGATTTATAAGTAGAGAAAAGATAGTTACTTTTGATAAGTAAACCCCTTTGAATCCTAACTCGCTAGAAGGTACATCTAAAGGAATATAAGCAAGAAGAACTCCACTGTCAAGTCCAACATTTGGGGCAAGTAGTTCGAGGGTCCAAATGCAAACAGTTTCAAACTCCAAACACCAACAATTAAGAACCCATTAGCAGGTCCAAAGTGGGAGCCTCATAGTCCAAAAATATGAAGATTCAAAGCAAGAAAATCCACGAAACCTGTGAACCTTTAAAGGAGACCCACAATAGAGGAAACAATCATAAAGTGAACTCTAGTTGGCAGAACTTGAAGTAAGCTCCAACCCAATCAAAGATCTAGAGACTCCTCCAACATACATAGAGCATAGCTCGATCGGAAGATTACTAGAACCATTTTTTTAAGAGGGGTTTTTGTGAATCAATTAACCTTCTTAATTTGATGGGAGCAATATATGTGTCACAACCAACCTTTGAAGAAATTAGTTATGTTTGCATAAGATACTCAAGGAGTCAAGTAGGGATTTTTTTAAGAATTCAAGTATTGTGCTTATTTATAGTATCATAGGCAACTATTCTAGTTTGAAAAATCATACGTAAAAAATGTAGGCAAATATTTAATAAAAACGTGTAATTTACAATTAAAATCGATAATTTTTTGGTGAATATCATCCATTTAATCATATATATGTTAAAAAATGGGTGAAATTTTCACCAAACTAGCTAAAAAAAAAAATCAAAAGAAATGTCTAAAAAATAACCAATTAGCAAAATTTCGCCCTTAAAATTTTCTGTGGAGTCAAGATCGATATGATAAGGGTATTTTAGATACTTTTTAAAAAGTTACGAAATTAGTGACACGTGGTGGTACTAGAGCAGAGTCCGGACATTTATCATAAATTTTCAAAACTTACCTTCTTGGCACTCTTAATATTCAGTTAAATATTGTTAGTGTCCTATATTATAGTAGTCAAAACATAAGTTTTGGTATTTTCAATTTATTTTGGCAAATGTGTAAAGGTTAGGCTATGATCTTGTAGAGATCAAGCTATGTAGGTTTCATCATTTGATGTAATTATGTCAGAATGTGTGAAAGATTATGTAAGTAGTTATTAATTCCCTAAGAAGTTGAGTTAGGAAAGTCTAAGGTCATGTCTCACAAAAAGGTCATAGTGAGATCATAATGTCTTGCCTTATTATCATTGGCACAGATTTGTAGGGTCAGTGTGTGTTTATCAATTTAATTGTCTTAAATTGATTACATAAATTATCAACTAGAGTTGGTAAACTTGTGAAGTGCAAGTGCACAGTATATACTATAAGCATTTTTATTAAGTTGGTTTTATTAATTGATTGAGTTATTGGTAATGTGTTTTTAAGTTTTGTATTTTTAAAAATGAAATTATCATTGCTATATAGTGAAAATAAAATGATTGTGAATTTAAAGCAAAAAAAATGAAATTATAAAGAACTCACACTGGCAAAATGAAAACTAGATTAAGTCGTACTTGTTGAATGAAAACTATATAAATGCACACTTGCTGAATGAAAACTATATTAACTCACACTTGCTTGAAGATTGAAACTTCAAGAAAGTAACTACAATCAAACCACACTTCTTTTTTAAATTAAAGTACGAAAACTTTTGAATAAAAAAGCTCTGAACATAAAGCAGAGAAGAATCTATATACCTAAATCTATAGAGAGAAACATATTATGCTATGAAATTGAAATTCTTTTTGATGAAATTCCAAAGAAATCACAAGGAAACCACTAGGATTTTAATGAGTCAAATCAACTGCACAAACTATAAAAGCTAGTTGTAATGCTATCATAAGAAGATCAAAACTATAAATGGCCAAGATTAATATTCGATGATCCAAAAACAACTAATGGATAACTGCACTACTTCTTTTATAATTCAAAACAAATATCACTGTTGCTATCCAATCTAAAATGAGACTAAGAATTATGAAATGAACATAAGCAAAAATACTACAACAAATAATAACATAAAGGGAAATCTATAAGTTAAAAACCCTCACTATTTGCAGGGGCCCACCACAAACAGGCGGTCTCAAGCTCCAATGAACAATTAATTGTGCATCAAGTCTTCAAAGACGCTTCCATTAAATAAAAACCACAGAGTTTTAAAACAATTACAGTCACCAAAAATTCATTCACATCGTCCCCTGTTTTGTCTTGCCTTACGATATTTGTAAAAGCCAATTAATAAATGTTTGAGGCTTTCATGCCTACTTTCGGCTAACATAGTTCTAATTTAACTATCAAACTGAGAAATAGATAACGATTATCTCGCAATTTTCTATTCAACAAAGCAAATCGTGAGGTGTTTTCATCTCGGACTCTCGCTTGCTTACTCCAGCTACATGTTGACTTTTGCCTTTGTCCACATGATTCAGGATTTCTTCTAATGATTTGGTGCATATGAACAGGAGGAGATCATTGATGGGATCAACCTCTTTCTGCCCATATCTCTCTTTCCTTGAATGGCGCCTATGACCCTATTCAACAATGGAGTTGGCTGCAGAAAATGGATGTTAGCTGCAAAATTGCACGAATCTGGTAGCCCATGCAAAATTTAACTTAATAATAAGGAACATTTAGGAAATATGAAAAATAGGATAATTACTACCTTACCTGTGTCAAAACTTGCAATTTGATGCCTATCAAGTTAAAAGAAATGGTCAAGGAGAAGGAAAATGAGTGAAGAAGAGTGTCAATATGAAGCATTCAAGAGGCTCTACATTCCCCCACACAGAGGCCATTGCATGCCCTCATGCAAAAATGCAAATATTAGTGCCCTTGTCAATTACTTCATCTCCTTTGAAACTCGAGCTAGCACATCCATATTTGTCTTTTTCACCTTTTTCCTCGCCACTACCACCCTTGGCTTCTTCATCAGAATTTTGTATTTCAGATTTATCACTTTTCTTTTAAGGACCTTATTCTTTTGTTTCAGCTTCTTATTTTTTTTATACCATAGACTCAATTGTAAGAGAATATTATCATTTTGGGTCCTTTGGATTTCACTCTGCATCTTCAAGGCTTCATATTCCCTTTGTATGTGTCTAGTTAGCACCTCTAGTTCAAAGATTTCTTGTTTTAAAATATTTATGATTGGAGGTTCTTGTGGGCTACTGGACTGATCTTATTTTTCATGCATTGTTGAGCCAGATGTATTTTCTGCGGCTTTCTTTTCTAGAGATTCGATAAATCGTAAATCTCTTGTTGTACTGGATCTATCTCTGGTGTTTTCCGGCTAGGGCTTTGAATGGGTGAAATGACAGTAGGTGAGAGAGTCATTTGTTTCTCTATTTCCTCTATATCACATTCCATGTCTTTTAGAGATAGTTCCTTTAGTGTTGGATTAAGCTCGAAACTTCTTCTCACCATTGATAGACGAGGGTTTTTAATTTGAATTCTTTTATTTTCTGTTTTGACCTCTTTTATCTCCTTTGACACGTTTTCTTCCTCTTTGTTGATTTTTTTCTTCTAACAGTTTGCTTTTTGATGCCTCCTAAAATTTTTGCAATAGGAATTTCATCCTTTGATTGTTCCTGGGATTGTTGTTGAGGTAACTTTTGAATAGGGCTTTCAGATACTCTTTTTCTCCCTCTTTTTCCTTTACTATTACTGGCATGTTCCTGTTCTTCTTCCTTAAAATGGTTTCTAAGTAAGAATTTTTCCTAGTCATCTCTTAAACCCTTAAGGTGGAATTCAATAAGCATTTTGATGAGGCCAGGATGAATTTTATTTTATTTTATTTTATTTTATTTTATTTTTTTTTAAGGTGCAATTTTCATTAATATATTAAGAAAATTACATGTTGTATAATGTTGCACGTGTTAGATGCATTCATTGTAGAGAGCAGTTCAGAAGAGTTTAGAAAAAATTGTATACAAAATTACATCATAGTAGCCCAAGTAGTTATATCCGCAATGATAAAGAAAAATATTAAGTCACTGTCCCAATAGTAATAATAGAACTGCAACAAACATAGAACAAAAAACCAAAAAAAGAATGATCTGTGAGATCACTCTGAGAGATGCTCGTTCATCTCATTGAACGACTAGTGGAAAAAACAGTAGAAAACGCCCTCCCTAAATTCCTAAATTTGCCCCTTTGTCCCTTGTTCAGCTGCGCGGTCGCTTTGGAAAGACGATCAATGATCTCATTCCTTTCCATGTATATATGTGAGCATACAATAAAATCAAATTGTGATTTATGTAATGATATCATCCAGCGTGTCCCTAAGTGTGTGAAAGTGACAGTGATATACATCGTTTATCCAATTTATAACAAGATGTGAATCCCGTTATATCTGAATCTTTTCGCAATTTTGTTCCCTCGCAAAAAGGAGAAGGTTTTTTAGACTATTTAGTTCTGCAAAATTATTGGTGCCCCTACCCAATCCGACTTGGATTTTGTAGGACACAAGATTATTGACGTGCAATATAGTCCCCCCCCCCCCCATAGCCCTCGGCTTGGGCCAAGCCATCAAAATATCCTCAAGGATAACTGGTGTCAATGCATTCTGGAATGATGGCCCGAGGAGTTTTTTTGTCAGGGCCATCTAGGATCAAATCATAAATGGCCACCGAATTTATATAGGAGTTTAACTAGTTGATCGGGGTATCCAGAAAGATATTTCTTTTCCGGTTGATCCAGATACCCCAACAAACAATCAGGGCCAGATTCCTGGATTTGTGAGATTATACCCTAGCCCACCAATTATGCCAAGCATCCCCAACATTGAGATCGGACCAAATTGTCGGCAAATTCAGACTAGTTGTAATACTTGATCAGAAATGGATCGTCATCGGATAGGAAAGAAATAAGTGGTTTGTGTCTTCCACATGCGATTTGCAAAAACAACATCTTGAGGGCCCATGAAAAGCTCTATGCATAAGGTTTAACTCAATTGGGGCCCTCTCCATGAGTATGCACCACATAAACAGTCTAGATTTTGGGGGAGCTTTTAATTTCCAGAGGTGGCGCCAACACCAATGTAACGTTGTTAATCCTCAAACCATCTATCAGGAATGTTTAAGACCCTGTGATCCTTCCAGCGCTGTGGCAGCCACTGATCATGTCCAGTAATTGCAATCTGAGCGATATAAGTGATACTGGACCTGGAGAACTGGATGAACAAACCCCATAGGTGACCTAATCGCACCTTATCGCCTTTCCCTATTTTCCATGCCAACCCGTTCTTTATGAGGGGAAGGGATTGGGATATCACCTTCCACATAATGGAAGCACCAGTCGAGTTATTGATAGGACTGCAGATCCAATCCATTACTGATAGGGGATGAATATATTTGTAGTATATGACCTCCTAACAAAGGCTTCAAGATTTGACAATGCGCCAACCCATTTTTGTCACAAGTGCCATAACAAAAAGCTGAAGGTTTTTATGCCCCATCCACCCAATTTTTTGGGTTTTCTAATTCGGTCCCAGCTTACCCAAGCAAAAGTATGCCCTATTTTTTGACCCCTCCAGAGGAAGCGGCAACAAATTTGTTGTATCCTTTTTAGGATACCTTTGGGGATCCAAGCCATCGTCATCCAGTAAATTGGGATAGCGTCGAGGACCGATTTTATCAAGGTGAGCTTGCCCACTCTAGAGAGCCAACGTTGTTTCCAAATGTTGAATCTGTTTTCGATCTTTGCAATGAGCCAAACCCAGTCCACTATACGGTACCCATTTGGTTTCAGTCTGAAACCCAAATATTTTAATCCAACATCCAGATCTTGTCTAACATAGGCAAATTGTTGAGTTGCAAATCTTGCCTCGTTTTGTAGGCATGTCATAAAGATGAACGAGGACTTCTCATAATTTGGTTCCATACATGTAGCTTTGCAAGAGAGAGATAAGATGTTCTTGAAAGCATGTGAGTCACAGAAGGAACCATTTAGAAAAATAAGTACATTATCTACAAACAAAAGGTATGAGAGAGTGGTCATATCCGATATTCAGACACCCCCCCAGATCTCCCGCCTCACGAGCTTTTTTAATCTGTCTGCTAAAACCTTCCATAATGAGAAGGAATAGTAAAGGGGAGAGTGGGAACCCTTGTCTAAGCCCTTGTTCCACATGAAAGAAACTAGAGGCAACACCATTAATAAGAATACTATATGAGGTAGGTGAGAGAGAACACATAATCCAAGATATGAAAGCATGTGGGAAGTCGATATGAGTGAGAGTGAGTTGGAGGTAAGACCAACTAGCCCGATTGAAGTCTTTGAAGAGGTCAATATTAAGGATGATCGACTTTTATGTTGTTTTTTGATCGAATGAAGAGCTTCCTGAGCTGTGCCAATAGCTTCATGGATCTGGCCCTGACTGAGGAAAGCAAACTGTTCCATGGAAATCATCCGAGAAAGAATGGGTTTAACACGAAGAGCAACAATTTTGGAAATGATTTTGTAAATGTTGTTGCAGAGGGAGATGGGGCGATAATCATAAAAGGATGTAGGATTGTCAGTTTTGGGGATGAGGGCCAAGAAGGTCGCATTAAACCCTTCGTACATTCTGTCTGTGCTTTTGCATTCCTCAATGGCCCTTAATAGATCATCACCAATTAGTTCCAAGAAGGAGCTGTAGAATTCCATCGGCCACTCATCCAGGCCCGAACTTTTATCCTTTTTGAATCATTTCAACTCTGCTTCTAGTTCCCCTCTAGTGACCAGGGAGTTTAAAGTCTCCATATCCTCGAGCTCAACAAATCTAGGCAGTGCTTCTGTTGTTCGGATGATTTTAGGGAGAGTAATACCAATATGGGCCTTATAAATTTTAGAAAAATGATGAACACTCATATCGGCCAGCTGTGCATATGTATTTGTCTTTCTGCCATCTTGATCTTGCAGCTCCCAAATTGTGTTAATTGACTTTCTTCCCTAGGCATATTGATGGAAAAAAATTTAATTTTCATCCCTTGCTTGTAACCAGAGAGCTCTGCTCTTTAGCCTCCAATGCTCTTCTTTCTGTCATAACAATCTAATTCTTTCTGATTCCAGATAGGTTAACTATGCCTTTGATTCTGCTGAAGCATGACAGATAAACCGAGAGGCTTCTAGGTCTTTTAGAGAAGCCTCTACCCTATGGAGACAGGCCTCATCTTTCCTCCATTTTTCCTTTTCCCATTTGATATTTTTTATTTTATGCATGCCAATTTTTTTGATATGACCATAGCTGAGGAGGTTAGATCGTCCGGCCTATAGTGAGTCCAAGAGTGCAACTAATTTACGGAACTCTGCATCAGGTAACCATGATGAGTTGAATTTGAAGGGTGTCAGGGGTTTGAAGTTATTATCCCTGATCTCCAAAAAGATTGGGGAGTGATCCAAGATCTCGCTTGAACCCACCCACTAGCGAAAAAGATTTAAACTGGCAAGGAGAGGGGCCTTATTCAGAAATCAGTCCAACCTCCTAGTCAGTGCCCCTTCAACTGTTCTTCTATTCCTTCAGGTGGGCATGTTCTTGGTAGAGTCAATGTTCAGGAGCTCATGGGAGTCCAACATATTTTCAAAATAAGTCAAGAGGTGATCACATTGGGCCTGTCTACCCCATGATTCTTCTAAACCTAGAGAGAAATTTAAATATCCCCCAATAATCAAGTTTTCAGATTGCATAAAGTCGGCTTCCATCAGTCTGTTCCAAAAAAGTTCCCTATTATGACAAGGCTCATAAATGTTGACGAGACTGAAATGCCTATTAAGATCTGAGGAAGATATGTTAGCACCCAGAAAGCCCTCACCCCCTAGGCATGGAGTAGATTTATGGATCTTTTATTAAAACCCATGGCACAACTGCCTGAACGGCCCCTGACATCCAGAAAGTGGAAATCCTGGTCTGGTAGAAAACTCAAAAGCAAAAAATTTACCAGACTCCCTTCACCCAATGTTTCTTGCAAAAAATGACATCAAGTCTTTCCAAAAGACATAATCAAGGGTTGCCATTTTCTCTAAGGACCCAATCAATGGGGGATTGAACCCCCGAAGCCACTTCAACACCGACCCTCTTAATGGATTTTGAGAGTTTGGATTTTCGGCCATGATGGAGGTTTAGGGGGATGGGGGGAGAGGATCCACTTCCAAACCATAGGAGGGGGGACATGCGGTAGGAAGAGAGTGGAGGGAGTAACGATGAGATCCACTAGAAATCAGGCTACCCCACCCCGATTAGAATCGGGCGACTCTGTGCTGGTAGATGGATTGGAAGCTATGAAGGAGGGAGGGGCCAAAAGAACGGGACAAACCAGGGAGCACAACTTGCTAACCTTAGAAAATGACCCAGACAAACACATAGAAGTAGAAACAAATTTTGAAACCATACATTCATTTGATAACAGAGGATAAGGGGGGGGGGGAGTACCCGCGAAAGCCAAATCTCTTGCTCGTGCTCTGGTGCGGGGAGCCACTGAGATCATGGAGTCCAGTTGTGTGGTAGGCACCCTCAACCCCTACAAGTGAGGCTCTAAATCTTCTAGAGGGTTTGCCAGAGAAAGGAAATATGACTCCATCGTTTGTGTGCCAGTCGACACCATTGATTTAGTAGGATTCTAATGTTTTCCGGATAGAAGGGGGCAATCTTTATACAGATGTCCCACCTCATGGCACCTTCGACAATAGAAGGGGATACCTTCGTAGTCTAGAAACTATCTTTGAGTGATGTCAACCATCTAGAGCAAATAGCTCTCCACCACGCTCTCTCTAGTATCAAGATGCACCAGTATGCGAGCTAAGGCCATGAAACCAGTATCTCCGTATGCCCTGTCATGGTCTAGATACACCCCTAAATCATCTCCAATGAAAAAGAATATATCCCTTGCCCAAAACTGGAGTGGAAGACTTGGAAGACGGACCCAAATTGGACGAGCACCGGGGTTTTCTTTTTCAGGGTCGAACAACGGAGACCATCTCTTTAGCAGCATTGAGGTAATTTCAATGCGCCAGTACCTCGTCATCACCCAATCAACCTGGTCTGGATGGGAAAAAATAAGGGCGAACCATCCCCGAGACAGGGTGATGATACCAGGGAGCTGCATCAGCAAGTTGCCCCATACCCCCGCGGTCCATTTCCGCAGCCGTGCAGGTGTGTAGTTCCTGCCCCTAACCCTGTCCACAAGCACAATGCTCTCTGTTAGGGCTGCTTGGGCCATAGTAATGCCCTCCCCGAAAACCAGGCGGCAGTCCCTTTCTCTGATTTTGGAGTGCCTTGATTTTTTCTTTTCTCGTTGTTTTTGTGGTTGACTTGCCTGGGCATCCTCCGCTTGGGTGTTCTCGTCTGAGTCTGAGGACCTGTTTTCCTTAGTGCCTATTTCTTGCCCAACAATGTCATTGAAAAACCCTAAGGGTGGAGCTCATACCAAGGGCAAGTGAGTGGCACAGTAGGGTGTAGACCCCAAGAGGCCAACGTGTGACGAAACAAAACCCTGTGCACCTAGATGTAAGCCGCTACTCCCCGCCGTCGATAAACCCATGCCTCCTTGAGAGTTTGTACTCGACGGAAGATCTTGGGACCATTCTCGGAGCTCGGATCTTAAAGGAATGGAAAGAAAGAGAGACTCTAAGCCCCGGCTATTGCAAGTTGAATTTTACCCATCTCTTGTAGGGTAACCTCCATTTCGTTCATGAGCGTGGTGAGTTTTGTAACCTGAGGAGCCGATAAAAAGTTAATTGCTGGTGCAGTCACGACTGATAATGGGTGTGAGTAGTTGACCCAGATGTCTTCTAGGGTCAGTGTGTTTGAAGAGTAATCTAAAATCTCTTCTTCCATCCAGGTGCCTGCTGCCGTAAAAAACTGGGGGTCGTTACAAGAAATTTGCGGGTAATGTGACCTGAGGCCATGATGATACATAGTGGTTTTCTATAAATTGAATCTTTTTCTGTACATGTCCTGACATTTTTCTTAAGATATTCAACAAAAATTATGGGAGATTGATCTCATTCCGTTCCAGAAAATGCATCATTAGGCGAATGTGATAAAATAACATGCATCCAAACCTTCCTTCACAAGAGATAAATTTTTGAATAACCAATAATAGATTTCTCCATTTACTTTTAAGTGCAGTGCTTAGGATTCCTTTCTTGAGAATGGATATGTCCATACCTAGATTCTTTAAGAAAATTCTCCACTCTTCACTTTTTATGCTTCTATTTTTAAACCATCGTTCTCCTCCTCTAGATAGGCTCGTAGCTTCAACAATAAGGGACTTTCTTACTATGAATTTGATATCTCCAATCTCAACTTCTACTCCATCAAAAGCTCTGGCGAAGGATTTGGTCACCTCTTAGTTGAAACCATCAAATTTTTTGCACGAAATGTAGTCATTATTCTTTCTACAACATCTCTTTCACTTACGGGTAACCTTCCATGAAATTTCTTCCATTCATCCCCATGACTGGAAATTTTTGCCTCTCACTTGCTTCTTGGCAGAAAAATGGATCAACATTTCAGAATGAGGGATTTCGGCAAGGGTATAAACGAAAATGAGGATGATAGAGGAATGAATGAAATGACCGTTCTGGAGGATTTAATGAATGTGAGTTGGCGATTTCAGTGATCTCTTCAATGAATTTGAATTTGAATTGGGAGTGTTGTGAAAGGATTGGAGACAATGGCAGTGTTATGGCGAAATGACCAAAATATCTTTCAAACTTAGGCAATGATGGTTTTTAACTGGTGGTACAATCATCATAAAATTCATCTACTAAATGGTTTTTTTTTGTCAACTAAATTAAATGTTTTCATACCTTTGAATACCTTTACATTGATACTTCTGACCTTTGTTTGCTCCTTTCTTCATTGTCTTTCAGGTGCTTTCAAGAATGAATTTGATCACTGCTTCAATTGCCCAATTGGTGGTTCTTGTCAAACATCAGTTGCAAAATTCTGTAAAAGCTGCAGATTTCTTGTTATTCCGTAGCTATTTTATTTTTGAAAAGAAAAGAGTGGGATATAAAGAAAATGGGTTTAAATCAGGAATCAGGAAAATTTAAGGTGTCAAAAATTGATTTTCACCTTATATTTTTTGTATAAACATGCCAACCATTGTTGGTTTTCAAGTTTATGCATTTATTATTATTATTTATTTTTTTTAAGAAATAAAAAGACTTTTGGAGATCAAGCTGGGGAAGAAGGAAAATCCTTCTTCACTAACTTTAAATCAGTATTATCTTGCAAATATTTAATAAATTCTTTCTTTGTCAATGGCTTATGATAGATTCTGAGTCGATGACCATTCATAAGAAAAGTGGCCCTTTCTTCATCAATAGTTCCGATCCTAACTGCACCATTATCAAAGATTATTTCAATCTCATAAGGCCCAAGCCAATGAGTTCGAAATTTTCCTTGGAAATCTTTGAACATTGAATCAAACAATAATGTCCAATCTCCTCGCTGGAACTTTCTCTCTTTGGTATATTTGTCATGTAATCTTGATCTTTGTTGTTGAACTATATTTTTTCTTTGGATTGCATCCTGTCTTATCTCATCAAGTTCATTCAGTTGCTCCATTCCTTGTTTTTGTGCCTCTGAAAGATCAAGATCCAATTTGACTATTGTCTTGAAAGTTTTGACTTGAAACTCAATAGGAAACATGACTTGCTTCCCATAAACAAGCTCATAGGGCGTATGCCCTGTAGTATTTCTCCATGTAGTACAGTATGCCTATAAAGCTTCTGGAAGCTTTTCTGCCCAATCTCTTCTATGCATATGCCCAATTTTGGTGAGACTTGCCTCAATGACTTTATTGGTGGACTCTACCTGCCCATTTGCTTGAGGATGATATGGAGTAGAATTCCGATGTTTGATTTTGTACTCCTCCATTATCTTCTCTACCAACTTGGATGTGAATTGAGTACCTTGATCTATTACAATTTCTCTTGGGACACCAAAACGAGTAAAGATATCCTCAAAAAGAAATGAAACTACAACATTTTCAGCAGCAAAAGGAAGTGATTTAGCTTCTACCCATTTTGTAACATAATCAGTGCAAACAAGAATGTACCTTTTCTGTCTCGATGGTGGATTGATTTGGACCAACAAAATCTAGAGCCCATTTTTCAAAAGGCTTAACAAGTACCTAAGGTTGTAGAGGCATATCATCAGAAGGAACATGTTTCCCCATCCTTTGACAACTATCACATCTCTTAACATACTCCTTGGCATCCCTAAAATGGGAAGGCCAATAGTATCCTAATAGAAGGACTTTGTGCGAAATTCTTTTGTCAGTGAAGTGTCCTCCACATGGCTCATCATGAGAAGCTTTCAATATTTCTGGTACTTCATCTTCTCTAACACACCTTCGGATGATCAGATATGGTCCTGTTTCATACAATTCTTCATTTATCCATGAATAAGGTGCACTAATTTGAATTACCTTCCTTTTTTCTCGAGGAGACAGATATGATGGTAATTTCCCTATAGCCAAATAGTTAGCAATATCTGCAAACCATGGAGATTTAGTAGATATTGCAAAAATATATTCATCAGGAAAGTTATCTTCTATAGGCATGTCATTGTTATCATTTTGAATCCTTGATAAAAAGTCAGCAACTGTATTTTGTTTTCTAGGTCGATCTAAAATAGTAATGTTAAACTCTTGCAACAACAATAACCATCTAGTGATCCTGCCATTAGTGATTGGTTTATTTATTAAGTATCTAATTGCAGAATGATCAATGGTTCCAAAGTTTCATAGCCAGTAATATAATGTTTAGATTTATTGATGACATGAACAACAGCTAAAAACTCTTTCTCTGTCATAGTATAATTTAACTCTGTAGGAGTCAAATTTTTACTCGTGTAATAAATGGCATATGGAGTTAATTCTTTTTGTCCTAGTACAACTCCTAAAGCTATGTCTGAAGCATCGGTTTAAATGTGAAGAGGTAATTTCCAATTTGGTCCTTTAAGAATGCGTGCTTCAGAGATTTTCTATTTTATTGACTCAAAGGTCTTTTGGCAATCAGAATTCCAATTGAATTCAGAGTGTTTAGTGAGCAGTTTGAAAAGTGGAGATGCAATTTTTGTAAAGTTTTCTTTGAATCTTCTATAATAACTAGTGAAACCAAGAAAGCTTCTAACATCTCATTAATTTATAAATAACTTCTACTTTAGATGTCTCCACTCTAATTCCATTTCCTGAAATATGGTGTCCTAAAACAATTCCCTCAGTAAACAACATAAAACATTTTTCATGGCTTAATGAGAGATTTGCCTCTTTACATCTAATGAGAACTTCTTCCAAAATTTTAAGAGCTTCTTCAAAAGAATTTCCATAAACTGTAAAAATCATCCATATACACTTCCACACAATCATGAATTAGATCCGAAAAAAAGCCTAATACTGCTCTTTGGAATGTTGCAGGTGCATTAAATAATCCAAAAGTAAGTACTCGGCAAGCATAGTTTCCCCATGGGCAGGTAAAGGTAGTTTTATCTTGGTCTTTTGGGGCTACTTGGTATTTCGGGTGAAAGCACCCTAGGGATTTGGGTTAGAAACCCAACAGAGTAGAAGCAAACTACAACAAGAAATACTGAAACAGCTCAGCCAAGATGCTTATATTATTAAACTACATAAGAGTGACCGTACCCAGATTTCCTTCGTTCGAGTAGGTCCCGCAGGGTTCAGACCCTCTACAACTCTCGATGTTCTTCAAACCTAAAAATCATTCAATTCGAACATACATAGCAGTATAGAAGTAAAGCATATTCACGAAATTGACTTTATATCATATAAACAAATGATTGATCATACATCAAAACGACATTCATATATGAATTAAAACATAATTTGATGCATAGACATAGTTAATTTCAGAAACAAGACAACATTTCTTTTATTGCAGTAAGCTATAAATAACATGGAGAGAATTCACCTGAGTCTTTCTCTGGCTCCAAGCGGAATCGTCCTCCAAATTCATCGTATCCCAGCCTTCAACAACCTTCTCCCATCACCAACACCATGATATCTCAAGCAAGAGGAAGGATATCTATAATCAAGGAAACAAGGGTTTCCTGAAACTTGGGGAAGTGCATGAGGCACAAGGATTCATCACACTCAATCAGGGATAATCTCAGTATAATAACTCTATCTCTTCTCCTGTTTAAGGACTTCCCATAGAGGTCTATTTATACCTCTCCTAGTTAGTTTTTTAGTTGGGAAACAGTTGAGCCACAGGCAATAGGAGGTAATCAATAGGTAAAACCCGTGAACTCCACCCAAAATTAAGGATATTTAATTTTTTAAGTGTTTTAATACATATACGCGAGTTGGGTATTGACTAACCCACGTGTACACGCCTTTATCTCAGGGCAAAGTAGCGTATAGGGTATAAAACAATGTTTTTTTATATATTTGGACCAAGTCTGGAAGGAGGGGTTGCCCTAGGCCCTAAACAAAGTATCATATATACCAAGAGTGGAAAATGGTGCTATAATATATGCCCCCTAATATATGAGGTCAAAAGGGGTACATGATGGCCGAAATGTATTAAGTGTATGGAAAGAATCATGCCGATATTGAGAAGGACTTCACCAAAATTCAGCCTGCAAAGCCATCAAAAGAGATCAGAAAGAAACTGTTGTTTGAGGCAGGCATACCCATGCTCATATAAAGTAAAGCATGTCCGCATATCAAGTACAAGTGGATCCAATATGTATGCTAGTATTGGAAGTACATAATGGATCATCTGATCGTGATCAAAAAAGTACATGTCTGAATATCACATATAAAAAGACGATCAATGATACTGAAGGATGAAGATGATCACTGATGTCAAAAACTGATCCCAATAGTACCAAATGAACATGATGGAATAAAATGATACTACATCGCAACTCGAATGCCAGCATATAATATGTCGCTATGAAGAACTACAATATATAAGGTGGATGGTGTCAACTAGCAGCAACAGGTGATCTGATAATATGATCTTAGACAATTATCAAGGTATTACATACTCATGTGCATGGATATGCCTATGTTACTTTGTGCAATGGATGGATAAGATTACAAAATACATAGACAATGAAGCAGTTAAAGAACATAATAGACAACACACATAAACACAACAAGTTTAATAAGGAGTTCACCCAACACTCTTGGGCTGCGTCTCCTGGTCCAACCTTCAGTGGTGACCTCTCTATTATGTCTTCAAAATAGAGTTTTACAAAAGTGAACTCAATTTGAGTCTCACACATAGATACAAACAACAAGGCTTTTACTTGGATCCCCCAAGTCTTTCTGAGTACACAGACTCTCCTCACGGACTCTCTATTCCGTTTGCTCTCTCTCTCAGCACTGCTTGCCTCTATCTTCTGTCTTATGTGGCTTTAAATCCAATTGACACTGCCTGTTCATTTCATCATCTCGGGCTCTCTGGCTCCCCGACCTCTGTCTGCTCAGATCCCCCTCTGAGAGTTAGAAATCATTGCTAAACGCTTTCAGGGATGGTGGCCAAATGTTCTGTAACGGAATGGGTCATCGAGCCTTTGAAATCCCCGAAATAGTTGTTCTCTTTTTACACAGAGAAATACATTCAAACACGGGAAAAATCCACCAAATGTTGTTCATCGGACTTCAAATATCCATAAATCCGTCCTATACTTCTATTGGGTCCGCCTTTTAATTGCTTATCTCATCTCCACCATTGATCTAAGAGATCTGGATCCAACGGTTGAGATCTATTTCGGGCAGCTCATACGTACGGGGGTTAACTACCCGAAATTGGTGGTTTTCTCTCTCTGGCACCTGGACACACGGCAACCAATGTATGGGCTTGGGCGGAGCCCGGCTAAAACCACTTACCGCCTACGGCCTGCTCAAAATCCTGCCTGTTTTGTGATTTCCCTTTGTATTTGAAAAATACATTAAAATATGAAAATCCCACTCATATCGGACTTGAAATAGTATACAATAGCATTAATAAACCCTTTCGGGTCCGGTTTCATTGCATCGACGCATATTCTTTTGTTTTTCGTTTATTTAACGAAAATGCGATTTACATTGAAAAAGCCCTTTTATTGGGCTTGAAATATTATCAAATATTATTCATAATCTTATCAGGTTCGGCGATTGCAATCGCATTTGTTATTGGCCCCGCTCCTTTGCATAGCTCCAATGCGATATTGCGATATCGCAATCGCATGTCGTTGATACTCTGGGCCGCGGTATATATATATATATATATATATATATATATC
>APFE030830005.1:14417-29285 GCA_000404065.3 Pinus taeda | reverse complement strand
GAGGGCTTAGGGCCTCATTTTGGTTAGCCAGTAGTTAGTCACTTTGTAGGCAGAAGTTAGCTAGTTTGTAGTTTGATTTTAGTCAGTAGATTAGCTTTGCATTTCAGCACCTTTTCAAGCTTTCCCTTGTGGACAGTTTTTGGAATGTAACTATTCTTTTGATCAATAAAGATGAATCCAGCTTTGCACTAGCTCTAATCTCTCTTAGGAGGCTATAGCTCTTGGGATTGGGCCCATCTCAAGTGCCCAGTACCTCCTTTGTTTACTTTCATGTGTCTTTGTTGCATTCTTAGAATAAAATCTGCTATTTAGATTTAAATCTTGTTTTGTTATTTAGATTGCTTTTGGTGATTAAAGTAGCCTTTCATGTTCAGATTTGTTTGATAAGTCAATAACAAGGAAGATCTTCAGAAAAAAGGCCATCAAGCACCTTGGATCTCATCTCTCCCTCAGTGGAATCATGAACTGGGACCAAGGCCACCTTGTTGCCACCAAAAACACTGTCTTTGCTTCACCATGCAATTAGTAGTGTTGGATTCTTAGTTGTCGAACTTGATATCAGTTTTGATTGCATGCTTCAGCTTATGATTTCTTAGTTGCATAGTTATTTCCCGTATTTCATTTCGAATAAACTTCTGTTCATTTCCTTTTGATGTTAGATCAGATTAGAGTGAAGTAATTAGGTCATAGGTTTTATAAGTGTTTGTTTGTTCAAAAACCACTTGCAGAGTACCTGTTATCCCTCCTTACCTGCACATACTCCATCCAACCTACCTATTTCATCCTTCTCTTAGAACCCTTAACTTGCATTTGCCTCATTCACTTACTTGCCATGATTCTCATCTTCTCGTGCAACATCGTTTCATCCCTCCTTGAACAAATCTAACCATCCGCGCCACTCCTCAACTCCATCCACCAAGTCTTGAACCTCCTCACACCCCTATCTCACCTCCATACTCATTCCTCCACCTTTTTCCCTCCATAAATTCTCCAAAATCTCATTTCTGAACATCTTGTAGAAAATTCCAGAACATCTTGTAGAACCCCTGCAGACTTCATGTAGAAGCTCACGAAAGTGATTTCTTGAGATCCGGTCACTGTGAAACTCTCAGGAAGGGTGCTAGGGACCCCTTAAAACCTCTTCTAACCTTCCCAACCTCCTGCAAGCATTTCCTTTCACCAATCCACCTCTGCACAATCAAAGCCAGTTAAAAGCACATGCATGATAGTTCTAACAACTTATTCAAAAATACAAAAAGATGTTTTTTCTCAGATGTTACTATAGAAGTAGCTTAGACACATACATTTTACCTTCCTAGAAGTCCATGGCATCTCTTTCAGTGGCTTGCATCCTCTTTCTTGCATCAGTAGGGCTAGTTGGTAAAATTAGGGTTTGCTAGGGTTTACATTTCCTTTCAACTTTCCAGTTTCTTTTTGCAAGTAGATTAGCCTTCTTTGAGTTAGCTTTCGTCCATCAGCTAAAAAGATTCTTCTGAGAGCCCATAGAACTTTGCTTAAACTCCTAGCAGACTTGTGCCAGCTGACCAAGTGACAGCTGCGGCAAGAGCTAGTACTTGTGCATACAGCACCGTCACTTCCAAGTTTGTTACGAACTACCGGGTTGATAAAATTAAAGAAGGGAGTTCCAAGAGTTGTAGCATTGTTGCTGCAATACTGGGGCTCACCACTCTTTTTGGCGCCATTGCCGGGGAAGCGTCAGAGTATTGGTGATTGCTACTTTTCTTCTATTTTCCACTACAACCTTCTGCTAAGTAGTTTATTTCATTTCCATTCTGCAATTCCATTTCCGCAAAAGTAGAGTAGACATTTCCTGCTTTCATATATTAGCATTTCAATTCGGCAATTTCAATTCTGCAAGCGTGGATTAGCATTTTGATTTTGCAAGCGTAGATTAGCATTTCAATTCCGCAATTTCAATTCTGCAAGCGTAGCTTAGCATTTCATTCCTGCAATTTCATTTCAACAAAATACATTAGTTCTTTCCTGCTTTCCTTTCAATTCCACATTTTCATTTCAGTAAGATAGTTAGTTGTAGTTCAATCTATTTCAGTTTTGCAGGTACAAGTAGAAAAAAAAAAAAAACAAAACAAAAATCAACCAAGAAAAATTTCTTTCATGCCTTGTAGGAGTAGAGATAATTCAGAAAAATGATTCAACAACACCTCCACTGCTTCACACAACCAACCTTCTCTCTTCTTCAATGGATATGATTAAAAAACCCTTAGGTGGACAACAAGACATATTTGAAGAACCTGTAGGGGAGAAGAAGAATGAAACATTCCTCTGGAGCGAATGGCTACAAGCAAAAATGTTTGGAGCAGTACCTTATCCAAAAATGAATTTTCAAATTAGATGGAAGATTTCAAGAGCGATATAAGGCAATTTCTTGCCATGCAACTGGATACCTTACAGATCCAAAAGAAGCAAGAGGGGGCCAAGAGGGCTTTGGTCATCTTTTGTCCCAAGTGCACTAGAAAGCATCCTAGGAACGAATTTCCAATGCACTCCCTAGAAGTATGTTTTGTTTGTAAAGAATACCATCCTACGAATCAGTGCCCTTCCTTTCCTGAACTTAAAGCTGCATATCAGAGAGCCAAAAGAGCCACTGAATCACTCTATTATATGAACCAAATGAGGCCACATGGACCCATACCCTACCAGCAAGGAATACAAGAGACATCTCAGACCTATTATAAACCCTATCAAGCCACTTCCATGCCTTCTTGGGGTCCCCCTGCTCATCCTTCCTGGTTCACACCTCCTCCTTGTTCCTTCACAGATCCACATTATGCCCAACCAGCTGCTCATTCGTCTCTCTTATGCTCTGCCACAGCCTTAGTGGAATGCACCTCACCAGGGGTGGAGGCCCCAGTACAACTCTCCTCCCACTCATTTGCCTCCACCACCTGCCCAACCACAACCCCATCCACATCCATCTCAAATATACACCTCCACTCAACTACCCATACCAGCATTCCCAAAACCATACAATGAAGTAGCTCAATCCAATTGCAAAGTTGAGGCACAACATGTCCAAATGACTACTCTTGAGCTCAATGATCTTCACCATAGCTCAGGAAGAGTATTACAAGAAAGCGATTATCTTAAAAGCATTGAAGGACCACATCCAGCAAAAGAGGATTCAAAAGAAGAGATCAAAGAACCATGGGCTACACTTGATGAAGAGAAGACATCAAAATCAGAGATCGAGAGAGTTCCCTCATGATTATCATCAAATCTTCCATGTAATCAAGAGAAAACTCAACAAAAAAAGGAAGATATGAAGGTCATGAAAGAAGGTGATATGGAGAATGATCCAGATCAGCAAAAGGAGCAAGGATATCAGAGCTATATTGAGATATGGTTTTAGATGGTCACTAAGTTGCAGCAGTACTCTCTTCCTCAGTTATGCTCGATCTCTTGAAAGTCAAATCATTTGTTCTCTGAAATCCGGATACCTGTCAAAGCATGCATTTCGAGCCTCCACATCATTTTGTCTCTAATCTCGATGTGCACATGGCTCCATTGGAAGTATTCTAATACTTGATAATGATTTTGTTTTTCAAGTAGGGTAGGGTGAAAAAAAAAATATGAAAAAAATGGAAATAAGAGGAAAAATTTAAGGTGAAAACCTCCTCGAAGGCGCCTTAGATTGGATCATTGGTTGAAGCCTCCATGAGACGGTCAATGGGTTGAAAAAAAAAAAGATCCCTGGGTGAAAACCTCCCTTGGAGGCGCCGAGGGCAGGAAATTAGGGTGAAAACTTCCATGAGGTGCCCTAGTTGTTTTCATAAAAAAAAGGAAAAAAAAAAGAAAAAAAGAAAAAAGAGAACAAATAAATCAGGCCTAATGTTTGTAAAATAATTGCAGGTTGTAGGGAATACATTGCAGGAAAAGAGGGGCGCGCAAAACGAGGACAGGAGTCTGTACCGGGCTCAAGGACACCCCTTCAGACACCCCCTCCATGGCCACTCACCTCTCCTAGGATTTGGTCACATTCAGGTTGAGATTGGGCCTCCTACAGTAAGTTCTGGGCTTTCTACAAGAAGCTACAGGCTTTTCTACAGGAAGCTACAGGCTTTTCTACAGGAAGCTACAGGCATTTCTACAGGAAGTTCTGTATTTCTACAGGAAACATCCTGTAGAACCTTCAGGCAAGCCAGATTCGATTTTGGAAGGGAATGTAAAGCTTGGAATCTATTGGTTAGGCCTGCAAGCATCCATGTTTCCATCTCTCACCTTTCTCCATCATTTTTTCCACCTCATTGTACTTCTTTTATGAAAACTGTATTTTCTACAGGAAGTTCCTATAGAAATTACAAAAGGCTAGAAATGGATTTCAAAAAGGTAGTCTGGCGAACATGCTAGCTTCCTCAAGGGTTCAGAAGTCATTCTACAATCTTTAGACTCCTCCTCCATCATCTCCATGCCTGCATCACAGCCCAAACTCAATTTTTCTTTCCATGCAAACACTTGCAAAATGCTTTGAAGAAAAAATACATAGAACTGAATTTGTTTTTTCCATAACTTGAAAACTGTGGATCCATTTGCAAAACCGTTACAGAGGGAGTTGTATAGGGACAATGGCAACATGCCCGAGTAATTTCAGCCAATTCTGATGCACGGTTCCCAAGAAATCAGCCTCCATCACCTTCAACCATTTTTGCATTTTCTCCATATCCGTGCATCCGTTTAAAAACATGTTTCATGGGGAGATGTATATGGGTTATAGTAACCTACCCAAGCAATTTCAGCCAATTCCAATGCACGGTTTCCGAGAAATTGATCTCTGTAATCTTCAGACATTTTCCATGTTTCTCGAAATGTGTGCATCCATTGACCACCATTTTGCTATGAGAGGTGCATAATGATGATAGGAAGACACTTAGAAAGTTTCAGATCGATCTGGTTTATTGTTCGGTAGCAATGGTGAGAACAAGTTTCTGTCCAGTGAAAATTCAACATCAGCAGCTTGAGGGTGCAGAGTTGAACATGGAAATGAACTCCTCCAGCTTAGATCTGGCCAGAGGATACCTGCACAAGTAAAATAACCACACATCAGACAACAAAAAGATTATAGCACAAAGGATCCAGGCATGCAGCAACGGAATATGACCATGCAGTAGCGTAAACGGACCCAGCAGCACGTCAACTTGCAGGTATGTGTCTAAACCATCTCCTCTATTTGCATCAATATAATTCGAAAGTGCATAACGAATGAAGTGGTGGGATTAAGCCGATAGTTCCTTGTCCAATTCTCTAGCGCTCAGCCAGGAATCATGCAGCGTACGTGTTAGACAACTCACGTGAAATTAAAAAAAAACAGGGAGAGTTGGTCGTTTAAACCTCAGTGCAATTGATGGCAGTGATTACAGGGGGAAAACATACAATTTATAAACAACACTACCGTCTGCATGTGGCCACGTCCACCTAGCCACTTCACTCCCTCACCACAAATCACGCAGCAATTACAAAAATGCTCGGCTGACTCTCAACACCCTATGTTCAACTACGATCACAACTGGAGCACCCATCCACCACGTCCAGATCAGTTAACTAGTGGTCCTCTGCAAGATTCCTGCCTGATTTCTCGAGATTTCTGCCGTTTTTTTTAATTCTCGCCTATCGGGCTCTATAGGAAGCGCAGTTTCGTTCTACAGGAAGTCTTCTACAAGAAACATAGAAAACAACCATGCAGAAAGAAAACCTGAGATTTTCGGAAAATTTTAAGCTCCAAACGAGGTAGGATCAGGGAAATTTTGTTGTGCATGATTTGTTGGTGCAAAATGGTGAATTGAACATGGAATTAAATTAAAAAAATGAGAGGAAAAGTCGGCTTGCACATTGAAAAAATGTGAAAAGTCTGCTTGCATATTTTCTGAGTTCTACACAGTTCTTTTTTCCCTCTGCATTCGAAGTCTGGCTTCTTCTTTCTCACCTTCTTCTGAAAAGAGAGATGCAACCATAGGAACTAAGCATGTGTGAAAGAATGAATTTGCAAGACTATCCACTTTCTAAAACAAATAAAAACTATGTTATTTGTTTTCTGATCTGTCAAAAAAATTGATTTCTTTTCAAAAACTAAAAAGCAAATTCAAGTTGGAAAAGTTTGAAGAAAGAAAAAATTGGAAGTTGTTGTTGTGAAAAACATGAAAATTCCAAGAGCAATAACAAGTTTACAAGAGGGGCAATGAGCTATCTTTTTAGAAGAAAACATGGGTTTTTTGCAAAATTTCTGGCTTCAAGAGAAGAAGAAAACAAACAATTTTATTTGTTGCATGTTTATGCAAAAGAGGCGATGTAATTCTAGGGAAGAATCAAGCTTGAAGAATGTGTAAAAAACCAATGATGAAGGAGCACAAATCATTCAAGCAGAGGGCAAAACAAAGGAAGAACAGAAAAGAAAAAGACTACAGCAGAGAAGGCAGAAAATAAACAAGATGAAAAGAAAGCCAAAACAGAGTGTGAGGAAGCAAGCTAACAGAGGCAGAGAAAACAAAAGAAGAGGCAAAAAAGGAGGAAGAGCCACATCCAGCTAAGCAAACCAAAACAGTTGAAACAGTTTCTACAGGAAGCATGAAAACCGTTTCTACAGGAAGCCAGAAAACAGTCAACACAGGAATTTCTACAGGAAGTCTAGAAACAGGGCAACAGAAGGAAAAATCGCCTGAGATTTTAGCTAGGGAGGCAGCAGCTGTGCTGGCCACCCTAAGCACATCTCCAAATCAGAAAGGGAAGCGAAAGAGGGAGCCTCCCATGTATTTTAAGGCAAGAAGGAGCATGCGGGTAAAAATTAGCAGACCCCAACCATAGTCAAAAGAGCCAATTACAATTGTAGACACCTCAGCTACACAAAAGGAAAAGTCTCCCTCAAAGGCATCCATCACCTATAAATGGGGAAGCTCGAAGACATCCACCTAGAGAGAAATAATGAAAATGTCGGACACAAAGGCCTCTCTACAGGATGTTGAGACAGTTTTACAGGAAGCTGATAATTCTCTAGGAAAAGGAGCACAGGCAGTGGGAAGAAGCAGAGAGAAAAGCATGGTTTCATGACCGAAAAGAGGACATCACTTCAGGATCATGGCATGAAAGGGAGGCCACCAAGACCATTAAAGAGGAGGAGATAGATTAGTTGCTCAGAGGATGAGCAACACTTTCAGTAGGGGGTGACGATGAGCCCTAAAAGTGGATAATTATATGGGCTCATTCAACCTCCTAATTCGACTTAATCCACCATTCTCATTAGTTTATTGCATGTTTTTTATTATATTTATGCTAATAGAGTGAATTGGGTTAGTCATTATGCCAACAAGTCTAATGTGCGCTTTATGCAATCTTTTTGGTTAATTTGGAGACAAAATCAAAGGTTTAACTGAGCACTTGGCAGCCAAATTCGTGGAGAGGATTTTTAGGAAGATGTCCCCTTCATTTACGGGCTCTTACCTCAAATTCTCCACCATCAACTCGGAGTTCAAGGGCCACCAAATCAATTATCACAACGGTAGCCAAGCAAGTCAAGTAGGACTGTTGTTAACTACAAGGTTTGGCAGCCAAGTCCCTGAAGTTTAGGAGGACTGTTGGGGTCTTCAATTTGTATAAATAAGAAGGCTTAGGGCCTCATTTTGGTTAGCCAGTAGTTAGTCACTTTGTAGGTAGAAGCTAGCTAGTTTGCAGTTCGATTTTAGTCGTTTTTTAGGCAGTAGTTTAGCTCTGCATTTCAGCACATTTTCAAGTTTTCCTTGTGGACAGTTTTTGATGTAACTATTATTTCTTGAGCAATAAAGATGAATCCAGCTTTTTACCATCTCTAATCTCTCTTAGGAGGCTGTAGCTCTTGGGGTTGGGCCCATCTCAAGTGCCCAGTACCTCCTTTGTTTACATTTATGTGTCTTTGCTGCATTCTTAGAATAAAATCTGCTATTTAGATTTAAATATTGTTTTGTTATTTAGATTTCTTTTGGTGATTAAAATAGCTTTTCATGTTTAGATTTGTTTGATTTGTCAATAATAGGGAAGATCTTCAGAAAAAGGCCATCAAGCACCTTGGATCTCATCTCTCCCTCAATGGAATCATGAGCTGGGACCAAGGCCACCTTGCTACCACCAAAAACATTGTCTTTTCTTCACCACGCAATTAGTAGTGTTAGATTCTTAGTTGTCGAACTTGATATCAGTTTTGATTGCATGCTTCAGTTTATGATTTCTTAGTTGCATAGTTATTTCACGTATTTCATTTCGAATAAACTCATGTTCATTTCCTTTTGATGTTAGGTCAGATTAGAGTGAAGTAACTAGGTCATAGGTTTTATAAGTGTTTGTTTGTGAAGTTTGAAAAACCACTTGCAAAGTACCTGTTATCCCTCCTTACCTACACATACTCCATCCAACCTACATGTTTCATCCTTCACTTAGAACCCTTACCTTGCATTTGCCTCATTCACTTACTTGCCATGATTCTCATCTTCTCGCGCAACATCGTTTCATCCCTCCTTGAAAAAATCTAACCATCTGCGCCACTCCTCAACTCCATCCACCAAGTCTTGAACCTCCTCACACCCCTATCTCACCTCCATACTCATTCCTCCACCTTTTTACTTCCATAAATTCTCCAAAATCTCATTTCTGAACATCCTGTAGAACTCCTACAGACTTCTTGTAGAAGCTCACGAAAATGATTTCTTGAGATCCGATCACTGTGAAACTCTCAAGAAGGGTTCTAGAGACCCCTTAGGACCTCTTCTAACCTTCCCAACCTCCTGCAAGTATTTCCTTTCACCAATCCACCTCTGCACAGTAAAAGCGAGTTAAAAGCACATGCATGATACTTCTAACAACTTATTCAAAAATACAAAAAGATGTTTTTTTTAGATGTTACTATAGAAGTAGCTTAGACACATACATTTTACCTTCCTAGAATTCAATGGCATCTCTTTCTGTAGCTTGCATTCTCTTTCTTGCATTAGTAGGGCTAGTTGGTAAAATTAGGGTTTGCTAGGGTTTACATTTCCTATCAGCTTTCCAGTTTCTTTTTGTAAGTATATTAGCCTTCTTTGAGTTAGCTTTCGTCCATCAGTTAAAAATCTTCTTCTAAGAGCCCATAGAAGTTGGCTTAAGCTCCTGGCAGACTTGTGCCAGCTGACTAAGTGACAGCTGCGACAAGAGCTAGTACTTATGCATACAACACCGTCACTTCCAAGTTTGTTACGAACCACTGGGTTGATAAAATTAAAGAAGGGAGTTCTAAGAGTTGTAGCATTGTTGCTGTAATACTGGGGCTCACCACTCTTTTTGGCACCGTTGCCGGGGAAACGTCAGAGTATTGGTGATTGCTGCTATTCTTCTATTTTCCACTACAACCTTCTTCTAAGTAGTTTATTTCATTTCCATTCTGCAATTTCATTTCCGCAGAAGTAGAGTAGACATTTCCTGCTTTCATATATTAGCATTTCAATTCGGCAATTTCAATTCTGCAAGCATGGATTAGCATTTCGATTCTGCAAGCATAGATTAGCATTTCAATTCTGCAAGCGTAGCTTAGCATTTCATTCCTGCAATTTCATTTCAACGAAATAGATTAGTCCTTTCCTGCTTCCCTTTCAATTCCGCATTTTCATTTCAGCAAGATAGTTAGTTGCAGTTCAATCTATTTCAGTTTTGCAGGTACAAGTAGAAAGAAAAAGAAAAAAAAAAACAAAACAAAACAAAAATCAACCAAAAAAAAATTCTTTCATGCCTTGTACGAGTAGAGATAATTCAGAAAAATGATTCAACAACACCCTCACTGCTTCACACAGCCAACCTTCTCTCTTCTTCAATGGCTGTAAACCCTTAGGTGGACAACAAGACATATTTGAAGAACCTGTAGGGGAGAAGAAAAAGGAAACATTCCTCTGGAGCAAATGGCTACAAGCAAAAATGTTTGGAGCAGTACCTTATCCAAAAATGAATTTTCAAATCAGATGGAAGATTTCAAGAGCGATATAAGGCAATTTCTTGCCATGCAACTGGATACCTTACAGATCCAAAAGAAGAAAGAGGGAGCCAAGAGGGCTTTGGTCATCTTTTGTCCCAGGTGCACTAGAAAGCATCCTAGGAACGAATGTCCAATGCACTCCCTAGAAGTGTGTTTTGTCTGTGAAGAATACCATCCTACGAATCAGTGCCCTTCCTTGCCTGAACTTAAAGCTGCATATCGAAGAGCCAAAGGAGCCACTGAATCACTCCATTATATGAACCAAAGGAGGCCACATGGACCCATACCCTACCAGCAAGGAATGCAAGAGACATCCCAGACCTATTATAACCCCTATCAAGCCACTTCCATGCCTTCTTGGGGTCCCCCTGCTCATCCTTCATGGTTCACACCTACTTCTTGTTCCTTCACAGATCCACATTATGCCCAACCAGCTACTCATGCGTCTCTCTTATGCTCAGCCACAGCCTTAGTGGAATGCACCTCATCAGGGGTGGAGGCCCCAGTACAACTCTCCTCCCGCTCATTTGCCTCCACCACTTGCCCAACCACAACCCCATCCGCATCCATCTCAAAAATACACCTCCACTCAACTACCCGTACCACCATTCCTAAAACCATACAATGAAGTAGCTAAATCCAATTGAAAAGTTGAGGCACAACATGTCCAAATGACTCCTCTTGAGCTCAATGATGTTCACCATAGCTCGGGAAGAGTATTTCAAAAAAGAGATTATCTTAAAAACATTGAAGGACCACATCCAGCAAAAGAAGATTCAAAAGAAGAGAACAAAGAACCATGGGCTGCACTTGATGAAGAGAAGACATCAAAATCAGAGATCGAGAGAGTTTCCTCATGGTTACCATCAAATCCTCCATGTACTCAAGAGAAAACTCAGCAAAAAGAGGAAGATGTGAAGGTCATGGTAGAAGGTGATATGGAGAATTCTAGATCAGCAAAAGGAGCAAGGATATCAGAGCTATATTGAGATATGATTTTAGACGGTCCCTAAGTTGCAGCAGTACTCTCTTCATCAGCTATGCTTGATCTCTTCAAATTCAAATCATTTGTTCTCTGAAATCCGAATACCTGTCAAAGCATGCATTTCGAGCCTCCACATATTTTGTCTCTTATCTCGATGTGCACATGGATCCATTGGAAGTATTCTTATACGTGAGAATGATTTTCTTTTTCAAGTAGGGTAGGGTAAAAAAAAGAAAAAAAGAAAAAAATGGAAATAAGAGGAAAAATCTAAACTGAAAACCTCCTCTGAGGCGTCTTAAATTGGCTCATTGATTGAAAACCTCCATGAGACGGTCAATGGGTTGAAAAAAAAAAGAAGAAAAAAGAAAGAAAAAAAAGAAAGAGAATAAGATCCCTGGGTGAAAACCTCCCTAGGAGGCGCCTAGGACAGGGAATTAGGGTGAAAACTTCCATGAGGCGCCCTAGTTGTTTTCAACAAAAAAAAAGGAAAAAAAAGAAAAAAGAGAACAAAGAAATCAGGCCTAATGTTTGTAAAATAATTGCAGGTTGCAGAGAATACATTGCAGGAAAAGAGGGGCGCACAAAATGAGGACAAGAGTCCATACCAGGCTCAAGTACACCCCCTCCATGGCCACTCACCTCTCCTAGGATTTGGTCACATTCGGGTTGAGATTGGGCCTTCTACAGGAAATTCTGGGCTTCCTACAGGAAACTACAGGCTTTTCTACAGGAAACTACAGGCGTTTCTACAGGAAGTTCTGTATCTCTACAGGAAGCATCCTGTAGAACCTTCAGGCAAACCAGATTCGATTTTGGAAGGGAATATAAAGCTTGGAGTCTATTGGTTAGGCCTGCAAGTATCCATGTTTCCATCCCTCACCTTTCTCCATCATTTTTTCCACCTCATTGTACTTCTTTTATGAAAACTGTGTTTTCTACAGGAAGTTCCTATAGAAATTACAAAAGGCTGGAAATGGATTTCAAAAAGGTAGTTTGGCGAAAATGCTAGCTTCCTCAAGGATTCAGAAGTCCTCCTACAATCTTAAAACTCCTCCTCCATCATCTCCATGCCTGCATCACAGTCCAAGCTCAGTTTTTATTTCCATGCAAAAACTTGCAGAATGTTTTGAAGAAAAAATACATAGAACAGAATTTGTTTTTTCCATAACTTGAAAATCGTGCATCCATTTGCAAAACCGTTACAAGGGGAGTTGTATAGGGACAATGGAAACATGCCCAAGCAATTTCAGCCAATTCCGGTGCACAGTTCCCAAATAAACCTCCATCATCTTCAATCATTTTTGCATTTTCTCCATATCCATGCATCTGTTTCAAAACTTGTTTCATGGGAAGATGCATATGGGTTATAGTAACCTACCCAAGTAGTTTCAGCCAATTCCATTGCACGGTTTTCAAGAAATTTCTCTTTGTAATCTTCAGCCATTTTTCATTTTTCTCGAAATCCGTGCATCCATTGACCACCATTTTTCTGTGGGAGGTGCATAATGATGATAGGAATATGCTCAGAAAGTTTCAGATCGATCCGGTCTATCGTTCAAGAGCGATGGCGAGAACAAGTTTCTGTCTAGTGAAAATTTAATATCAGTAGCTTGAGGGTGCAGAGCTGAATGTGGAAACGAACTCCTACAGCTTAGATCCGGCCAGAGGATACCTACACAAGCAAAATAACCACACATCAGACAACAAAAAGATTATAGCACAAAGGATCTAGGCATGCAGCAACGGAATATGACCATGCAGCAGCGGAAATGGACTCAGCAGCACGTCGACTTGCAGGTATGTGTCTAAACCAGCTCCTCTATTTGCATCAATATAATTAGAAAGTGCATAACGAATGAAGTAGTGGGATTAAGCCGATAGTTCCTTGTCCAATTCTCTAGCGCTCAGCCAGGAATCATGCAGCATACGTGTTAGACAACTCACATGAAAATAAAAAAATACAGGGAGTGTTGGCCTTTAAAACCTCAGTGCAATTGATGGCAGTAATTACAAGGGGAAAACATACAGTTTATGAACAACACTACCGTCTGCATGTGGCCATGTACACCTGGCCACTTCACTCCCTCACCACAAATCACACAGCAATTACAAAAATGCTCGGCTGACTCTCACCACCCTCTGTTCAACTACAGTCACAACTGGAGCACGTGTCCACCACGTCCGGATCAGTTAACCAGTGGTCCTCTGCAAGATTCCTGCCTGATTTCTCGAGATTTCTGCCATTTTTTTAAAAAAATTCTCGCCTATCGGGCTCTATAGGAAGCGCAGTTTCGTTCTACAAAAAGTCTTCTACAGGAAAAGCAGAAAACAACCATGCAGAAAGAAAACCTGGGATTTTCGGATAATTTCAAGCTCCAAACAAGGTAGGATTGGGGAAAGTTTGTTGTGCATGATTTGTTGGTGAAAAATGGTGAATTGAACACAGAATTAAATTAAAAAAAATGAGAGGAAAAGTCTGCCTGCACATTGAAGAAATGTGAAAAGTCTGCTTGTATATTTTTTGAGTTCTACACAGTTCTTTTTTTCCCTCTGCATTCGAAGTCTGGCTTCTTCTTTCTCACCTTCTTTTGAAAATAGAGATGCAACCATAGGAACTAAGCATGTGTGAAAGAATGAATTTGCAAGACTATCCACTTTCTAGAAGAAAAAAAAACTATTTTATTTGTTCTCTGATCTGTCAAAAAAATTGATTTCTTTTCAAAAACTAAGAAGCAAATTCAGGTTGGAAAAGTTTGAAGAGAGAAAAATTTGGAAGTTGTTGTTGTGAAAAACATGAAAATTCCAAGAGCAATAACAAGTTTACAATAGGGGCAATGAGCTATCTTTTTAGAAGAAAACACGGGTTTTTTTGCAAAATTTCTGACTTCAAGAGAAGAAGAAAACAAACAATTTTATTTGTTGCATGTTTATGCAAAAGAAACGATGCAATTCTATGGAAGAATCAAGCCTGAAGAATGTGAAAAAAACCAATGATGATGGAGCACAAATCATTCAAGCAAAGGGCAAAACAAAGGAAGAACAGAAAAGAAAAAGACTACAGCAGAGAAGGCAGAAACTAAACAAAATGAGAAGAAAGCCAAAACAGAGCGTGAAGAAGCAAGCTAACAGAGGCAAAGAAGACAAAAGAAGAGGGAAAAAAGGAGGAAGAGCCACATCCAGCCAAGCAGACCAAAACAGTTGAAACAATTTCTACAGTAAGCATGAAAAACGTTTCTACAGGAAGCCAGTAAACAGTCAGCACAGGACTTTCTACAGGAAGTCTAGAAACAGGGCAACAGAAGGAAAAATCGCCTGAGATTTTAGCCAGGGAGGCAGCATCTGTGCTGGCCACCCTAAGCACATCTCCATATCAAAAAGGGAAGCGAAAGAGGGAGCCTCCCATGTATTTTAAGGCAAGAAGTAGCACGCGGGTAAAAACTGGCAGCCCCAACCACAGTCAAAAGAGCCAATTACAATTGTAGACACCTCAGCTACACAAAAGGAAAATTCTCCCTCAAAGGCGTCCATCACCTATAAACGGGGAAGCTCGAAGACATCCACCTAGAGAGAAATAATGAAAATTTCGGACACAAAGGCCTCTTTACATGATGCTGAGACAGTTCTACAGGAAGCTGAGAATTCTCTAGGAAAAGGAGCACATGCAGTGGGAAGAAGCAGAGAGAAAAGCATGGTTTCATGACTGAAAAGAGGACATCACTTCAGGATCTTGGTGTGATAGAGAGGCCACCAAGGCCATCAAAGAGGAGGAGATAGATTAGTTGCTCAGAGGATGAGCAACACTTTCAGTAGGGGGGTGATGATGAGCCCCAAAAATAGATAATTATATGGGCTCATTCAACCTCCTAATTCGACTTAATCCACCATT
>APFE030830005.1:0-11877 GCA_000404065.3 Pinus taeda | reverse complement strand
AAGGAAACATTCCTCTGGAGCAAATGGCTACAAGCAGAAATGTTCGGAGCAGTACCTTATCCAAAAATGAATTTTCAAATCAGATGGAAGATTTCAAGAGCAATATGAGGCAATTTCTTTCCATGCAACTGGATACCTTACAGATCCAAAAGAAGCAAGAGGGAGCCAAGAGGGCGTTGGTCATCTTTTGTCCCAGATACACTAGAAAGCATCCTAGGAACAAATGTCCAATGCACTCCCTAGAAGTGTGTTTTGTCTGTGAAGAATACCATCCTACGAATCAGTGTCTTTCCTTTCCTGAACTTAAAGCTGCATATCAGAGAGCCAAAGAAGCAACTGAATCACTCTATTATATGAACCAAAAGAGGCCACATGGACCCATACCCTACCAGCAAGGAATGCAAGAGACATCCCAGACCTATTGTAAGCCCTATCAAGCCACTTCCATGCCTTCTTGGGGTCCCCCTGCTCATCCTTCCTGGTTCACACCTCCTCCTTGTTCCTTCACAGATCCACATTATTCCCAACCAGCTGCTCATTGGTCTCACTCTTATGCTCAGCCACAGCCTCAGTGGAATGCACCTCATCAGGGGTGGAGGCCTCAGTACAACTCTCCTCCCGCTCATTTGCCTCCACCACCTACCCAACCACAACCCCATCCACATCCATCTCAAATATACACCTCCACTCAACTACCTGTACCACCATTCCCAAAACCATACAATGAAGTATCTCAATCCAATTGCAAAGTTGAGGCACAACATGTCCCAATGACTCCTCTTGAGCTCAATGATCTTCACCATAGCTCAAGAAGAGTATTGCAAAAAAGCGATTATCTTAAAAGCATTGAAGGACTACATCCAGCAAAAGAATATTCAAAAGAAGAGATCAAAGAACCATGGGCTGCACTTGATGAAGAGAAGACATCAAAATCAGAGATCGAGAGAGTTCCCTGATGGTTACCATCAAATCCTCCATGTACTCAAGAGAAAACTCAACAAAAAGAGGAAGATGTGAAGATCATGATAGAAGGTGATATGGAGAATGATCCAGATCAGCAAAAGGAGCAAGGATATCAGAGCTATATTGACATATGGTATTAGACGATCACTAAGTTGCAGCAGTACTCTCTTCCTCAGCTATGCTCGATCTCTTCAAAGTCAAATCATTTGTTCTCTGAAATCTGGATCCCTATCAAAGCATGCATTTCGAGCCTCCACATCATTTTTTCTTTAGTCTCGATGTGCACATGGCTCCATTGGAAGTATTCTTATACTTGAGAATTATTTTGTTTTTCAAGTAAGGTAGGGTAAAAAAAAAAATGGAAAAAATGGAAATAAGAGGAAAAATCTAAGGTGAAAACCTCCTTGGAGGTGCCTTAGATTGGCTCATTGATTGAAAACTTCCATGAGATGGTCAATGGGTTGAAAAAAAAAAAGAAGAAAAAAGAAAGAAAAAAAAGAAAGAGAAAAAGATAATAAGATCCCTGGGTGAAAACCTCCCTTGGAGGCGCACAGGGCAGGCAATTAGGGTGAAAACTTCCATGAGGCGCCCTAGTTGTTTCCAACCAAAAAAAAGGAAAAAAAAAAAAGAAAAAAAGAAAAAGGAGAACAAAGAAATCAAACTTAATGTTTGTAAAATAATTGCAAGTTGCAGGGAGTACATTGCAGGAAAAGAGGGGCATGCAAAACAAGGACAGGAGTCTGTACCAGGCTCAATGACACCCCCTCAGACACCCCTCCATGGCCACTCACCTCTCCTAGGATTTGGTCACATTCGGGTTGAGATTGGGCCTTCTACAGGAAGTTCTAGGCTTTCTACAGGAAGCTACAGGCTTTTCTACAAGAAGCTACAAGCGTTTCTATAGGAAGTTCTGTATTTCTACAGGAAACATCCTGTAGAATCTTCAGGCAAGCCAGATTTTATTTTGGAAGGGAATATAAAGCTTGGAATCTACTGTTTAAGCCTGCAAACATCCATGTTTCCATCCCTCATCTTTCTCCATTATTTTTTCCACCTCATTGTACTTCTTTTATGAAAACTGTGTTTTCTACAGAAAGTTCCTATAGAAATTACAAAAGTCTGGAAATGGATTTCAAAAAGGTAGTTTGGCGAACATGCTAGCTTCCTCAAGGGTTCAGAAGTCATCCTGCAATATTCAAACTCCTCCTCCATCATCTCCATGCCTGCATCACAGCCCAACCTCAATTTTTCTTTCCACGCAAAATTTTGCAGAATGCTTTGAAGAAAAAATACATAGAACTGAATTTGTTTTTTCCATAACTTGAAAACCATGCATCCATTTGCAAAACCGTTACAGGAGGAGTTGTATAGTGACAATGGCGACATGCCTGGGCAATTTCAGCCAATTCTAGTGCATCGTTCCCAAGAAATCAACCTCCATCACCTTCAACCATTTTTGCATTTTCTCCATATCCGTTCATCCATTTCAAAACCGGTTTCATGGGGAGATGCATATGGGTGATAGTAACATACCCAAGCAGTTTCAGTCAATTCAAATGCAGAGTTTGCGAGAAATTGATCTTTGTAATCTTTAGCCATTTTCCATTTTTCTCAAAATCCATGCATCCATTGACCACCATTTTGCTATGGGAGGTGCATGATGATTATAAAAAGATGCTCAGAAAGTTTTAGATAGATCCGGTCTATTGTTCGAGAGCAATGGCGAGAACAAGTTTCTGTCCAGTGAAAATTCAACATCAGCAGCTTGAGGGTGCAGAGCTGAACATGGAAACGAACTCCTGCAGCTTAGATCCGGCCAGAGGATACCTGCACAAGCAAAATAACCACACATCAGACAACAAAAAGATTATAGCACAAAGGATCCAGGCATGCAGCAACGGAATATGACCATGCAGTAGCGGAAACGGACCCAGCAACACGTCGACTTGCAGGTATGTGTCTAAACCAGCTCCTCTATTTGCATCAATATAATTCGAAAGTGCATAACAAATGAAGTGGTGCGATTAAGCCGATAGTTCCTTGTCCAATTCGCTAGCGCTAAGCCAGGAATCATGCAGCATACGTGTTAGACAACTCACGTGAAATTAAAAAAAACAGGGAGTGTTGGTCGTTTAAACCTCAGTGCAATTGATGGCAGTGATTACAGGGGGAAAGCATACAGTTTATGAACAACACTACCATCTGCATGTGGCCACGTACACCTAGCCACTTTACTCCCTCACCACAAAGCACGCAGCAATTACAAAAATGCTTGGCTAACTCTCACCACCCTTTGTTCAACTACGGTCACAACTGGAGCACGCATCCACCACGTCCAAATTAGTTAACCAGTGGTCCTCTACAATATTCCTGCCTGATTTCTCGAGATTTCTGCCGTTTTTCTAAAAAAAATCTCGCCCATCGGGCTCTATAGGAAGTGCAGTTTCGTTCTACGGGAAGTCTTCTACAGGAAACACAGAAAACAACCATGCAGAGAGAAAACCTGGGATTTTCAGCAAATTTCAAGCTCCAAACGAAGTAGGATCGGGGAAACTTTGTTGTGCATGATTTTTTGGTGAAAAATGGTGAATTGAACACGGAATTAAATTAAAAAAATGAGAGGAAAAGTTTGCCTGCACATTGAAAAAAGGTGAAAAGTCTGCTTGAATATTTTCTGAGTTCTACACAATTCTTTTATTCCCTCTGCATTCGAAGTCTGGCTTCTTCTTTCTCACCTTCTTCTGAAAAGAGAGACGCAACCATAGGAACTACGCATGTGTGAAAGAATGAATTTTCAAGACTATCCACTTTCTAGAAGAAAAAAAAAACTATGTTATTTGTTCTCTGATCTGTTAAAAAAATTGATTTCTTTTCAAAAACTAAGAAGCAAATTCAGGTTGGAAACGTTTGAAGATAGAAAAAATTGAAAGTTGTTGTTGTGAAAAACATGAAAATTCCAAGAGAAATAACAAGTTTACAAGAGGGGCAATGAGCTATCTTTTTAGAAGAAAACACGGGTTTTTTTGCAAAATTTCTGGTTTCAAGAGAAGAAAAAAACAAACAGTTTTATTTGTTGCATGTTTATGCAAAATAAGAGATGCAATTCTAGGGAAGAATCAAGCCTGAAGAATGTGAAAAACACCAATGATGAGGGAGCACAAATCATTCAAGCAGAGGGAAAAACAAATGAAGAACAGAAAAGAAAAAGACTACAGCAGAGAAGGCAGAAACTAAACAAGATGAGAAGAAAGCCAAAACAGAGCGTGAAGAAGCAAGCTAACAGAGGAAGAGAAGACAAAAGAAGAGGGAAAAAAGGAGGAAGAACCACATCCAGCCAAGCAAACCAAAACAGTTGAATAGTTTCTATAGGAAGCATGAAAACCGTTTCTACAGGAAGCCAGAAAACAGTCAGCACAGGACTTTCTACAGGAAGTCTAGAAAGAGGGCAACAGAAGGATAAATCGCTTGAGATTTTAGCCAGGGAGGCAGAAGCTGTATTGGCCACCCTAAGCACATCTCCAAATCAGAAAGGGAAGCGAAATAGGGAGCCTCCCATGTATTTTAAGGCAAGAAGGAGCATGCAGGTAAAAACTGACAGACCCCAACCATAGTCAAAAGAGCCAATTACAATTGTAGACACCTCAGCTACACAAAAGGAAATGTCTCCCTCAAAGGAAAAAAGCATGGTTTCATGACCGAGAAGAGGACATCAATTCAGGATCTTGGCGTGACAGGGAGGCCACCAAGGCCATCAAAGAGGAGGAGATAGATTAGTTGCTCAGAGGATGAGCAACACTTTCAGTAGGGGGTGATGATGAGCCTCAAAAATGGATAATTATATGGGCTCATGCAACCTCCTAATTCGACTTACTCCACCATTCTCATTAGTTTATTGCATGGTTTTTATTATATTTATGATAATAGAGTGAATTGGGTTAGTCATTATGCTAACAAGTCTAATGTGTGCTTTATGCAATCTTTTTGGTCAATTTGGAGACAAAATCAAAGGTTTAAATGAGCACTTGGCAGCCAAATTCGTGGAAAGGATTTTTAGGAAGGTGCCCCTTCATTTATGGGCCCTTACCTCGAATTCTCCACTATCAGCTCGGAGTTCAAGGGCCACCAAATCAATTATCACAAGGGCAGCCAAGCAAGTCAAGTAGTACTGTTGTTAACTACAAGTTTTGGCAGCTAAGTCCCTGAAGTTTAGGAGGACTGTTGGGGTCCTCAATCTATATAAATAAAAAGGCTTAGGGCCTCATTTTGGTTAGCCAGTAGTTATTCACTTTGTAGGTAGAAGCTAGCTAGTTTCTAGTTCGATTTTAGTCAATTTTTAGGCAGTAGTTTAGCTCTGCATTTCAGCACATTTTCAAGTTTTCCTTGTGGACAAATTTTGATGTAACTATTATTTCTTGAGCAATAAAGATGAATCCAGCTTTGCACCATCTCTAATCTCTCTTAGGAGGCTGTATCTCTTGGGGTTGGGCCCATATCAAGTGCCCAGTACCTCCTTTGTTTACTTTTATGTGTCTTTGCTGCATTCTTAGAATAAAATATGTTATTTAGATTTAAATCTTGTTTTGTTATTTAGATTACTTTTGGTGATTAAAGTAGCTTTTCATGTTCAGATTTGTTTGATAAGTCAAAAACAGGGAAGATCTTCAGAAAAAAGCCATCAAGCACCTTGGATCTCATCTCTCCCTCAGTGGAATCATGAGCTAGGACCAAGGCCACCTTGCTGCCACCAAAAACTCTGTCTTTGCTTCATCATGCAATTATTAGTGTTGGATTCTTAGTTGTCGAACTTGATATCAGTTTTGATTGCATGCTTCAGTTTATGATTTCTTATTTTGTATAGTTATTTCACGTATTTCATTTTGAATAAACTTCTGTTCATTTCCTTTTTATGTTAGGTCAGATTAGAGTGAAGTAAGTAGGTCATAGGTTTTATAAGTATTTGTTTGTACAGTTTGAAAAACCACTTACAGAGTACCTGTTATCCCTCCTTACCTACACATTCTCCATCCAACCTACCTGTTTCATCCTTCACTTAGAACCCTTACCTTGCATTTGCCTCATTCACTTACTTGACATGATTCTCATCTTCTCGTGCAACATCATTTCATCCCTCCTTGAACAAATCTAACCATCCGTGCCACTCCTCAACTCCATCCACCAAGTCTTAAACCTCCTCACACCCCTATCTCACCTCCATACTCATTCCTCCATATATTCTCCAAAATCTCATTTCTGAACATCCTGTAGAAAATTCCTGAACATCCTGTAGAACCCCTGCAGACTTCCTATAGAAGCTCACGAAAGTGATTTTTTGAGATCCGATCACTGTGAAACTCTCAGGAAGGGTGTTAGGGACCCCTTAAGACCTCTTCTAACCTTTCCAACCTCCTGCAATCATTTCCTTTCGCCAATCCACCTCTGCACAGTCAAAGCCAGTTAAAAGCACATGCATGATAGTTCTAACAACTTATTCAAAAATACAAAAAGATGTTTTTTTCAGATGTTACTATAGAAGTAGCTTAGAAACATACATTTTACCATCCTAGAAGTCAATGGCATCTCTTTCAGTACCTTGCATCATCTTTCTTGCATCAGTAGGGCTAGTTGGTAAAATTAGGGTTTGCTAGGGTTTACATTTCCTTTCAGCTTTCCAGTTTCTTTTCGCAAGTAGATTAACCTTCTTTGAGTTAGCTTTCATCCATCAGTTAAAACGTTTCTTCTGAGAGCCCATAGAAGTTGGCTTAAGATCCTAGCGGACTTGTGCCAGCTGACCAAGTGACAGCTGCAACAAGAGCTAGTACTTCTGCATACAGCACCGTCACTTCCAAGTTTGTTATGAACTACCGGGTTGATAAAATTAAAGAAGGAAGTTCCAGGAGTTGTAGCATTGTTGCTGCAATACTGGGGCTCACCACTCTTTTTGGCGCCGTCGCCGGGGAAGCGTTAGAGTATTGGTGATTGCTACTTTTCTTCTATTTTCCACTACAACCTTCTGCTAAGTAGTTTATTTCATTTCCATTCTACAATTTCATTTCTGCAAAAGTAGAGTAGACATTTCATGCTTTCATATATTAGCATTTCAATTCAGAAATTTCAATTCTGCAAGCGTAGATTAGCATTTCAATTCTGCAACCGTAGCTTAGCATTTCATTCCTGCAATTTTATTTCAGCGAAATAGATTAGTCCTTTCCTGCTTTCCTTTCAATTCCGCATTTTCATTTCAGCAAGATAGTTAGTTGCAGTTCAATCTATTTCAGTTTTGCAAGTACAAGTAGAAAACAAACAAAAAAAAACAAAAATCAACCAAAAAAATTTTCTTTCATGCCTTGTAGGAGTAGAGATAATTCAGAAAAATGATTCAACAACACCCCCACTACTTCACACAGCCAACCTTCTCTTTTCTTCGATAGCTGTGATTAAAGAACCCTTAGGTGGACAACAAGACATATTTGAAAAACCTCTAGGGGAGAAGAAGAAGGAAACATTCCTCTGGAGCAAATGGCTACAAGCAGAAATGCAAGAGACATGCTAGACCTATTATAACCCCTACTAAGCCACTTCCATGCCTTCTTGGGGTCCCCCTGCTCATCCTTCCTGGTTCACACATCCTCCTTGTTCCTTCACATATCCACATTATGCCCAACCAGCTGCTCATTCATCTCAATCTTATGCTCAGCCACATCCTCATTGGAATGCACCTCATCAGGGGTGGAGGCCCTAGTACAACTCTCCTCCCGCTCATTTGCCTCCACCACCTGCCCAACCACAACCCCATCCGCCTCCATCTCAAATATACACCTCCACTCAACTACCCGTACAAGCATTCCCAAAACCATACAATGAAGTAGCTCAATCCAATTGCAAAGTTGAGGCACAACATGTCCAAATGACTCCTCTTGAGCTCAATGATGTTCACCATAGCTCAGGAAGAGTATTGCGAAAAAGAGATTATCTTAAAAGTATTGAAGGACCACATTCAGCAAAAGAAGATTCAAAATAAGAGATCAAAGAACCATGGGCTACACTTGATGAAGAAAAGACATAAAAATCAGAGATCGAGAGAGTTCCCTCATGGTTACAATCAAATCCTCCATGTACTCAAGAGAAAACTCAACAAAAAGAGGAAGATGTAAAGGTCATGATAGAAGGTGATATGGAGAATGATCCAGATCAGCAAAAGGAGCAAGGATATCAGATCTATATTGAGATATGGTTTTAGATGGTCACTAAGTTGCAGCAGTACTCTTTTCCTCAGCTATGCTCGATCTCTTCAAAGTCAAATCATTTGTTCTCTGAAATCCGGATACCTGTCAAAGCATGCATTTCAAGCCTCCACATCATTTTGTCTCTAGTCTCGATGTGCACATGGCTCCATTGGAAGTATTCTTATACTTGAGAATGATTTTGTTTTTCAAGTAGGGTAGGCAAAAAAAAAAAATGAAAAAAATAGAAATAAGAGGAAAAATCTAAGGTGAAAACCTCCTCGGAGGTGCCTTAGATTGGCTCATTGATTGAAAACTTCCATGAGACAGTCAATGGGTTGAAAAAAAAAAAAAAAGAAAGAGAGAGAATAAGATCCCTTGGAGGTGCCCAAGGCAGGCAATTATGGTGAAAACTTCCATGAGGCGCCTTAGTTGTTTTCAACAAAAAAAAGGAAAAAAAAAAGAAAAAAAGAAAAAAGAGAACAAAGAAATCAGGCCTAATGTTTGTAAAATAAAAGCAGGTTGCATGGAATACATTGCAGGAAAAGAAGGGCGTGAAAAACGAGGACAGGAGTCCGTACCAGGCTCAAGGACACCCCCTCAGACACCCCCTCCATGGCCACTCACCTCTCCTAGGATTTGGTCACATTCGGGTTGAGATTGGGTCTTCTACAGGAAGTTCTGGGCTTTCTACAGGAAGCTACAGGCTTTTCTACAGGAAGCTACAGGCGTTTCTACAGGAAGTTCTGTATTTCTACAAGAAATATCCTGTAGAACCTTCAGGCAAGCCAGATTCGATTTTGGAAGGGAATATAAAGCTTGGAATCTATTGGTTAAGCCTGCAAGCATCCATGTTTCCATCCCTCACCTTTCTCCATCATTCTTTCCACCTCATTGTGCTTCTTTTATGAAAACTGTGTTTTCTACAGGAAGTTCCTATAGAAATTACAAAAGGCTGGAAATTGATTTCAAATAGGTAGTTTGGCGAACATGCTAGCTTCCTCAAGGGTTCAGAAGTCCTCCTGCAATATTCAAACTCCTCCTCCATCATCTCCATGCCTACATCACAACCCAAGCTCAGTTTTTCTTTCCATGCAAAAACTTGCAGAATGCTTTGAAGAAAAATACATAGAACTGAATTTGTTTTTTCCATAACTTGAAAACCATGCATCCATTTTCAAAATCGTTACAGGGGGAGTTGTATAGGGACAATGGCAACATGCCCGAGAAATTTTAGCCAATTCTGGTGCACGGTTCCCAAGAAATCAGCCTCCATCACCTTCAACCACTTTTGCATTTTCTCCATATCCGTACATCCATTTCAAAACTTGTTTAATGGGGAGATGCATATGGGTGATAGTAACCTACCCAAGCAGTTTCAGCCAATTCCAATGCACGGTTTCCGAGAAATTGATCTTTGTAATCTTCAGCCATTTTCCATTTTTCTCGAAATTCGTGCATCCATCGACCACTATTTTGTTATGGGAGGTGCATAATGATGATAGGAATATGTTCATAAACTTTTAAATCGATCCGGTCTATCATTCAGGAGCAATGGTGAGAACAAGTTTATGTCCAGTGAAAATTCAACATCAGCAGCTTGAGGGTGCAGAGCTAAAAATTCACCTCTCCCTCAGTGGAATCATGAGCTGGGACCAAGGCCACCTTGCTGCCACCAGAAACACTGTCTTTACTTCACCATGCAATTAGTAGTGTTGGATTCCTAGTTGTCGAACTTGATATCAGTTTTGATTGCATGCTTCAGTTTATGATTTCTTAGTTGCATAGTTATTTCACGTATTTCATTTCGAATAAACTTCTGTTCATTTCCTTTTGCTGTTAGGTCAGATTAGAGTGAAGTAACTAGGTCATAGGTTTTATAAGTGTTTGTTTGTTCAGTTTGAAAAACCACTTGCAGAGTACCTGTTATCCCTCCATACCTACACATACTCCATCCAACCTACCTATTTCATCCTTCACTTAGAACCCTTACCTTGCATTTGCCTCATTCACTTATTTTCCATGATTCTCATCTTCTCGTGCAACATCGTTTCGTCCCTCCTTGAACAAATCTAACCATCTGCGCCACTCCTCAACTCCATCCACCAAGTCTTGAACCTCCTCACACCCCTATCTCACCTCCATACTCATTCCTCCACCTTTTTCCCTCCATAAATTCTCCAAAATCTCATTTCTGAACATCTTGTAGAAAATTCCAGAACATCGTGTAGAAATTCCAGAACATCCTGTAGAACCCCTGCAGAGTTCCTGTAGAAGCTCACGAAAGCGATTTCTTGAGATTCAATCACTGTGAAACTCTCAGAAGGGTGCTAGGGACCCCTTAGGACCTCTTGTAACCTTCCCAACCTCCTGCAAGCATTTCCTTTCGCCAATCCACCTCTACACAGTCAAAGCCAGTTAAAAGCACATGTATGATAGTTCTAACAACTTATTCAAAAATACAAAAAGATGTTTTTTTCAGATGTTACTATAGAAGTAGCTTAGACACATGCATTTTACCTTCCTAGAAGTCAATGGCATCTCTTTTAGTAGCTTGCATCCTCTTTCTTGCATCAGTAGGGCTAGTTGGTAAAATTAGGGTTTACTAGGGTTTATGTTTCCTTTCAGCTTTCCAATTTCTTTTTGCAAGTAGATTAGCCTTCTTTGAGTTAGCTTTTGTCCATCAGTTAAAAATGTAAAAATTTCTGTTTTCCCACCCTGGTTTTCAGTTTATCCTTATTTCTCCCATATAGTTAAATGCCCTTTCCCATAACCATACATTCAACAAGCTGAAAAAATAAATTTGTTGAAAACACAAATTCTGGAAAATTTACAGAATGCTGGAAATTGCAGAAATAAAAATGAGCAATAATAAACAACCATTAAAACAAATTAAACCAATGATATTTTTGGTCAACGTGACCCTGGAAAAACCCCCTACAACTCTTAGGGAAAACCAGTTTGAGAGCTCTTCTTTATTTCTGAGAAATGTCTTTTTATAGCAAGAAAATTTCAGCAAAAATTACAGCAAAATAATTTTTTTTCAGCAAGCAAACTTATCCGTTTTCAGCCCAACAGACCACTTGGAAACTTCTCAGTTTTCAGCAAAAAATCAGCTTTTTCTACTTGTTCTTGCTGTTGTTCTGCTTGTCTTTCTATTGTTCTGATTTTGCTGAAGAGCTGCCTGGCATGTGTGCCAAACTGCTGCCTCTTTCTCCTTCTTGTCCAGAAATCTCCCTTGCTCTCTTGCTCTCCTTCTCCCAATCTGCTCATGAAAGAATGAATGATCTTTTCCTCCTTTCCCTCCTTTAATATAACTCCAAGTGACTTTTGGGTGATCCAAGTGACTTTTGGGTGATCTCTAAATCCAATGGCTGAAATAGATTTAGATCAATGGCTGAGATTAATGCACATTTAAATCTCACTTTCTATTTTTTAATTCACCCACTTTAATAAAGACCCACTTAGTCATTTATTTCCAAAGTCACTTTTTCCTTTCTAATTTTTCATTGACTTTATAAAAGTCACTTTAAAATTAGACTTAGTAACTTTATCATTTAAAGTCACTTTTAAATTAGATTTTAACTTTATAAAAATTATAAAGTCACTTTAGGAGAAAAATTAAAATCTTTTGGACACTTTTCCCTAGGCAAAAGATCAAAGCCTAAGGGAACCACCTGTCCTCCGGTACCAA
>APFE030830001.1:946-12765 GCA_000404065.3 Pinus taeda | reverse complement strand
AAATGTTGCAAAAGAAACATCGTAAGGCATGAATTGAGGAACAATCACTATATGGGAATGGGCAAATCTAAATGAGATGCAAATATGTAGCAGAAATGAAATTCTAATGCTGTATAAACAGAAGTTGATTTAGGGTGCCTCACACTATTTTTTACTAATTATTGAATTCATATTGCATATAAATCTCATAAAATTCAATCAACTTATAATTTAAGGCTCTGATCTAAATTTGACTTTGGGTCATTAACAAGGTGATGTTGTGTCTCAACTACTTAACCACTAAACCATATGCCAACAAAGAAAATACTGCAAAATGTTACAGGCATTACCATAGTAAACCCAATGACTATACACACAATAATTTTTGGGGGAGAGTGTTATTGGAATTAATAAATGGCATAATAGGAGCAGAACCCTTGTCTTGCTTCCAATCCTCGTTTACAAAAGAAAGCTCATTCTGAATGATATATCTTAGGTTTGGATCAGAAGGCAGAGTTGAAGCTTCTAATAAAAAAGAGCGACATTTTTCCTTCACTTCATTAAAGCGACTGTAAGTGGGAGTGGGAATATTATAGCTATATGGGTTTGGCTTGTTTCCCTAAATTTTATTATGATCTGCAGAATCTATCTCATTGTTTTCAAAGATAGAAGGGTGTATCCAACAGTGCCATTCGTGTTTCTGATCATTTTCTGATGTTTTTTTTTGTTCAAATTCGGCATATATCCCAAGCTTTTGATTTTGTGATGCCAGTTGACAAAGGACATGGAAATTTCTTTACCATGCAGCAAAGCTGAGATTGCCTGCCATTATGAGAATGCAAAATCTTGTCTACTCCTGCTAATTGGATCAAGATCTTGAAGATACAAAGAGAAGCTACGTATTATTCTTCCATCAAACATCCTATTCCCTTGCATCTAGGCTTGAATTCCATGTCAGAACTGTCTCTACATTATCAAGCATAGTTAAAAAATTGGTGCTATGAAAAACTTGGACATGCCAGAAAGGAGTTTTACTCTGACTTGGCAAAAAAAAATCTTGGAAAAACTAGTTCTACTCACGTATTTACCAGGCTAACTCAGAATAGGTGTGTCAAATTTGCCATCATAGATTTTGACTTATTGCTACATTTTCTTGGTCTGTTATATGGACCAAGCTGGGTTGGACTTACAAGTCTAGAATCCAGATCAAACAAGGTGAATTTTGTGGCACTCTTATCAAGCCATTACTGATTTTGTAATTCCACTTGGTATTTTTGCCATGTTAACGCATATTAATACTTGTGGATACTCATCACCTTTATATAACCTCTGTTTCCACGCATTTCTACCTTTATATAACTTTTGTGTCAACACATTTCTATGCATTATTTATTGTAACATACCTGTGAGTAAATCCTTTGGAAAATATTGTAGCTATATGGGTTTGGCTTCATTTTGGCTTTGTTTCCCTAAATTTTATTATGATCTGCAGAATCCATCTTACTCTCTTCAGAGATAGAAGAAGGGTGTATCCAACAGTGCCATTTGTGTTTCTGATCATTTTCTGTTGTTGTTTTTTTTCTCATTTGACATCTTTCCCAAGCTTTTGATTTTGTGATGCAAGTTGACAAAGGACATGGAAATTTCTTTACCATGCAGCAAAGCTGAGATTGCCTGCCATTATTAGAATGCAGAATCCTATCTACTCTTACTGTTAATTGGATCAAGATCTTGAAGATACAAAGAGAAGATGTTATTACCTTGAGAATTTAATCCACATAATTTCCATTGTACCCTTTCCTGTTCCTCAGTACAATTGAATTGAATCAAGGTAAAATTCCAAGTTCATCCCACAAATAAACTATGGGTGAGGAGTCTGATACATTCCATAACTCCTCAAGGTGAAATTCCAAGTTCATCCCACATATAAACTGTGGGTGAGGAGTCTGTTACATGTCATAACTGCTCAAATAATCTTTAAAGGGTCCTACCTTATTAGCAGGACGTTAGTGGTTCCATTCCACTTTGGTTTATAACATGAATTATAGGGTGCTAGCTCAATGGAAGGGTACCTGCCTTATAAGTAGGAGGTTAGTGGTTCGATTCCACTTTGCTCTATAGCACTATAGCATGAATTAAAGGGTGCTAGCTCAATGGAAGGGCACCTGCCTCATAAGCAGGAGGTTAGTGGTTCAATTCCACTTTGCTCTATAACATGAATTTAAAAGTGCTAGATGTGCGCTAACATGAATTAATCAATGATATTATAGTTTATTTCTAATTAAATACTTTTTTATTTGGATTTTATTTCAGTAGTCAGATATTTTTCTGAATTCATCTCAACTGGTCTATGGAGAGACCAAAATTGTCTCTGACATTGTAATGAAAGTTTAGTCTTTATACAACACAGAAATTCTGAAATAGAAAATGTAACAGTACCTTTTTTGTCAGGGTTTCAATCGTTATTTTGGATAAAGCATACAGAATTTATTTTTGACATGTCTAATGGTCCCTTCACTGACAAATTGTCTCTGACACTCTAATGAAAGTTTAGTCTTTATACAACATAGAAATTCTGAAATAGAAAATGTAACATTATCTTTTTTGTCAGGGTTTCAATCATTATTTTGGATAAAGTATACAGAATTTATTTTTGACATGTCTAATGGTCGCTTCAGTGACAAATTGTCTATGACACTATAATGAAAGTTTAGTCTTTATACAACCCAGAAATTCTGAAATAGAAAATATAACAGTATCTTTTTTGTCAGGGTTTCAATCATTATTTTGGATAAAGTATATAGAATTTATTTTTCACATGGCTCATGGTCGCTTCACTGAAAAATGTGTGCAAAGTTCATCTGTAAATTTTACAGTTAATTCCGACTGACAAATGTGTGAAAAGTTCATCTGTAAATATTACAGTTAATTCCCAGCACAAACATTTCCCTTGTTTATGATATCAAGGGAAAGCCAGTAGACTAGGCCGGCAGACAAAAAATGGCAGTATATATATAGATATATATAGATATATTTCTCCTGTGCCCTTATGCATGACAGTTAACAAATATTGTACTCACAATGTCTAAGGTCCCAAAGGATTTTCTGTTTGAAACTGTATTCTTTTTCCTCAGAAATGGGGTCAGTCAGAATAACCTTTCCGCTATAGTACTCCACATGCACACTCTTGGCATTGCAATATTTTTCACTTGAATTTCCACCCATTCTTTGTCTATACGCTTCGAACTTGACAATTTATCTTTCAACTCACGCTCGCCAGCCTTTTGAGCCACAGGCTGAGTACCATTTTTGGACACAATAGAGTCGTCTGAGATCACGCAAATACTAACAGAAAACACATTATCATGAGCATCGTTTCAACAATTAGGTTTAGGTTTGGATACATTCAGATGATTTTCAACCAGCATTGCCTTTATAGTAAATTGGTGGTTTATGCGCGATTCTATATATATGTGTTTCTTGAAAGTTAGAAATATGGGTGGGTGCCTTTAGGTATTGGTTGGAATCCTCTTTCATGATTTGCTTCGCACAACCCCAGCTACTTCAGTGCTACTGCTTCCAGAATCCACAAACCCAACGAAGTTGCCTTCTTCCTTATTAGGGACAATCTGCTGCTTATGCCTACTTGATTATTTGTTTGAAGTTGTACTGGCCATTACACTCACAACTGTAAGGAACTGCATTTTCAAAACTACCCTAACTGTTGTTCAGCGAATTCATATGTCAGCTAGTCTCCAAGTTTCTCTTAGTCGGGGCTAGGTTTGATGTCTCAACTGGATGGAGGTTTCAATGAAGCCGCTGATCCTACGTGTAGTTTCCAAGCATGGAAGCAAGCAAACAAAGTGCTCCCACATATGTTCTCCTGCCATATTCCCGTCTACCGAGGAATAGTACTTGTATTCGATCAATATCCAGAAATATCGAGAATCCAAGAGAAGACCATAAATTAGGCCAAAATTTATGTACCTTATGGTTCAATTGCATGCACCAAGCAATTCCTAGCCACCAGGAAAAACAAAATGATAGTAACTTCAAGTTGAAGATTCATATTGTCACCTCCAAATCCTGTCTCTGGTGCTCTGAAAGTGTGAGGTGTATGCACCCTACCCTGAGGGATGCATCCCCGTGGAACATTGCATATTGCTCCCCATTAGTTATGGCAAATCCTTCTCAACTTAGACATTTTTTACTAAATAGCACAATATTTACTTTACTTTGCCTACGAAACACTGCAATATTTGAAATATGCCATGTCTTTAGATATTTAGATATTCACTGGCTGAAGACATCTTCGTCACAAAATCAAATAATTAATATTGGACATATGGAGGCATACCTCTTTTTCAAAGAACCCAGAGAAGTCAAGATCTTTAGACATTGCTATCAGCTGAAAGGCATTGATGAAGCCAGGTTGCTTATCATTTGTCACCAAATGGTCCTACAAAATCCAAATTTGTCCCCAAATTATCCCTGTTAATTTTCTTAATTTATGCAATTGCCTATACGGTAGATCATAGCATAAAATAACCAATGTGTACATTTCATAACCCTTTGAATATAGTATTCATTTGTACATCATAAGAACGTTTCGAATACTATGGAAGTCTCACTTCTGTGATACCAAATGCAACATGTACATCATCTGAATTAGTTTCTTGTTCATCACAGGGCTCTGCGGGAGGGTAGTAATCTTTCTTAAACCACTCATCTTCATAAATCTGTGCTATTGTTATCCGCTGCAAGAGGCAGTCACAATTGATTTTGTCATGAATTTTGAAGTATGGAATAAATCCAAACGAGTTGCAATTCAGATATTGCAATATGGTTTTAGAAACAATTTATAACTTACGCTCAGTGGTCTTGGATCCAAAATCCTTGTGATTAGATTCCTGACCCCATGAGAGAACCATGAAAGGAAGGAAAACTCCGCTTTGCAAATCTATGACCCAATAAAAACTCTACCATCAGCTGACAGCAACCAAAAAGTGTTGTGAAGTAAAATATGATTAAGTTAAAAACAAGATTTCAAGAATGATTTTTCCTATGCATCAATATCTGAGACAGAGAGCCAGGACTGTTACCAGTTTCCCCTTACGGACAACAGAAATTTCAGGGTTCCCTATTTTTTCTATTGGACACACTCAAGAGTTTTGCATCAGAATTTTTGAGGTTCACCATAAAGTTGAAAGTCATTTTGAGTATACCTTACGATATTGTTCAATTTGATTAGAACCTTCAAAGGGACAGAAACCTGCAAGAAGTTCAAAGAGAATGACCCCACAAGACCAAATGTCTGCTACCCTTCCATCGTACTTTTGACTAACAATTATCTGCCAACCATAACCAATATGCTAGATTGATAAAAGCCCTGCGGTGTAATTCCCATACTATCTCTAACAAATCCTAGATGAAGAGTTTGATTTGTATACCTCAGGGGCAATATAATTTGGGGAGCCACAATATGTAGAAAGTATAGGATCTATCTGCACAAAGTGTGTATAGACACAACATTAGGATCTAACAACAGTTGAAATAAGAAAAGGGGATATGATTACATTATTAATTTTAAAAATTACTTGTCAGAATTTTGGAAATGGGTTTGTGATCAAATAATTAATATTGGACATATGGAGGCATGCCTCTTTTCCAAAGAACCCAGAGAAGTCAAGATCTTTAGACATTGCTATCAGCTGAAAGGAATTGATGAAACCAGGTTGCTTATCATTTGTCACCAAATGCTCCTACAAAATCCAAATTTGTCCCCAAACTGTCCCTGTTAATTTTCTTAATTTATGCAATTGCCTATACAATAGATCATAGCATAAAATAACCAATGTGTACATTTCAGAACCCTTTGAATATAGTATTCATTTGTACATCATAAGAACGTTTCGAATATTATGGAAGCCTCACTTCTGTGATACCAAATGCAGCGTGTACATCATCTAAATTAGTTTCTTGTTCATCCCAGGGCTCTGCGGGAGGGTAGTAATCTTTCTCAAACCACTCATCTTCATAAATCTGTGCTATTGTTATCCGCTGCAAGAGGTAGTCACATTTGATTTTGTCATGAATTTTGAAGTATGGAATAAATCCAAACGAGTTGCAATCCAGATATTGCAATATGGTTTTAGAAACAATTTATAACTTACACTCTGTGGTCTTGGATCCAAAATCCTTGTGATTAGATTCCTGACCCCATGAGAGAACCATGAAGGGAAGGAAAACTCTGCTTTGCAAATCTATGACCCAATAAAAACTCTACCATCAGCTGACAACAACCAAAAAGTGTTGTGAAGTAAAATATGATTAAGTTAAAAACAACATTACAAGATTGATTTTTCCTGTGCATCAATATCTGAGACAGAGAGCCAGGACTGTTGCCAGTTTCCCCTTACGGGCAACAGAAATTTCAGGGTTCCCTATTTTTTTCTATTTGACACACTCAAGAGTTTTGCAACAGAATTTTTGAGGGTCACTAAAAAGCTGAAAGTCATTTTGAGTATACCTTACGATATTGTTCAATTTGATTAGAACCTTCAAAGGGACAGAAACCTGCAAGAAGTTCAAAGAGAATGACCCCACAAGACCAAATGTCTGCTGCCCTTCCATCGTACTTCTGACTAACAATTACCTGCCAACCATAACCAATATGCTAGATTGATAAAGAATTTATGTTTCAAAATCGATCGCAATATCAACCAATAAGGAGCAAACATCCACACCAGACCTACTCTGTCCATCAACAAAGAAGAAAAAGAAACCATAGATTCTGGTCCCCTGTACCCTGGTGAGTTCAATCAAATGATTGGATGAGAAGCATAAAGCCAACATTACAAGCGCATATTGATAACAGTGTGAATGACCCTTCTAACCATTTGTGCCAAAATCATCAAAACCCACTTGACAGGAATTGAAAAATCACATAAGGATTAAGGATTTACCTTGGCTGAGACAATAGAAGCATCAGCTAATGCCAAGATTTCTGAAGCATTTCCTCGTATAACTGTGGGTTTAAGATCAACAAGCTCCAAACATCTATTCATTCCATATTTAAAAGCCCCTGCAGCCACTGGATCCAATACCCAAGGATTATGAGCCTCTGCATCCTTGGCTACAACAGCCTTCATTGAAACAGTCCAATCATGGGTCAGAGTCCCAATATTGATGCACAAGCCCTTAGCATGATGAGTAAAAGATGCAATCTCTTCAAAGGAATGAACCATGGCCGGAGAAACCTCTGCTGCCAGAAGGCTATTAGCCATTATGTCCATGGACACATAATTGGTTATGCACTGGATCGGAGGACATAATTCCGTCAACAGTGATCTGGGTTTGCACGTGATCATGTTAACCACCATAATCAACATGATCACATGCAAACCCAGATCCAGTGCACTTAAAATATGAGAATTTTATGATATTCAGTGAAGCCCATAATTATTCATTTTCCAGAGAGAATTACAAATAAACTAATTTCGAATGCAACATGGAAAAGATGGAAACCCACAAACACCATATTGAATGAAAATATGAGGTTTTCCTTGCCACTGAATTGTAATCATGGCTGAAAATCTCTGATTTTTGCTCAGACCCAACTGAGACCCATTTCAATAAAAATTAAGAAAATAAAAATAAAAGCTATCATCGTCTCAAAATTTGAGACATCTACCCTCATACCTAAATGAAATTCATATATTAAATCTCAGGAGGGAAATCATCCTTACCTTTATAAGTCCTTATGGGATTTCCCTTATACTGAAACTTGACTAACACGGATCGCCATTCTTATGCTTTCTACTGGCTTTGCTTTTGCTCCTGGCTTCCTCGCAAGCACCTTACCCCTTCCAATCTACCAACTGCAGATTTTTTCACTAAATCCAAAGCAGTTCTTTTCCACAAAGATATATTTCCATCAAATATATGTGTTTCAAAACATTTTCGTCCTTATATGTATTTCTATGGGTTGTCGTTTTGCATCAGCTGGTAAACAAATTTCTTCAGGGTTGACTAAAGTGATAGTACATTTTCAAGAAATACCTTCATCCCTGCGTTTCAGGGGTTACGAACATGCAGAATGGCTATGTTTTATAGGTTACATTTCAAATATTAGAAATATGCAGCCATCAAACTTCAATGCAATTGTTAAAAATCAACCATCAAACTTCAATGCAAATGTTCGAAATCGCAAAGGAAGAACAATAGTTCGTGCCTGTTTGGAACACAGTACCAGATAATGCTTTCGATAGCGTTGGAGTCCAACAATGAGCGTCACCACTTCAGAATTATAAAAAATTTGTCTAGAACTGTTACGTGCTATGTACTGTGTTTTGGTGTACCACATGGCCATCCTCCACCTTTCTCACTTCTCGTCTCAAATCTAAGGTACCATGGACAATGAAGGAGATCACTCGCTCACTCATATTCACACTATAAATACTGTTAGTAGGGTTGCTGCAGATCAAGAAGCTGCCAACGCCGCTAGAATCCTAATGGAAGAGATTTGTGATAGGGATGCAGGCAGGTTCGTGGCCGCCCCCTTTCTACTGAAGATGTATCGTTTCGTGTATGATCCCTTCAACCACACCGCCCGGTTCACCTGCGCGGAGGAAACTATTCGACCCAAATGAAAGACCCAAACCGTTTGGGTAACCCTTTAAATCAACGGCTGAAATCGTTGCAATCGTCTAACATATAATCGTGTGGCTTACAAAATGACAGGTAAACAGAGAGGAGAGTTGATTTCAGAGGGAAATCAAGTTCCAATTTAAAACCAACTTCATTTGTAAATCTGTCTTTATTTCTATTAACAGAAAAATCATAATGTAGGAAATTGTAGCCCTGTGAAAAGCTTTGTAAATCTATCTTTATTTCTATTAACAGAAAAATCATAATGTAGGAAATTGTAGCTAATTTTTACAGGGTGAAGAAGTTACGCGTCATACCATCTTGGCCCCAGCCTATATAAAGGGGAGTAACGCCGATTGCGTCCCTGACAACAATAAAGTTGCTATCAGCATTATCGAACACAACAAACGAGAACACTCCATCCAACAGCTCCACGAACTGTTCTCTGTTCTCCTCAAACTAACCTCCCAAACCATGTAAACATAGAAAAACAAATCGTAATAAGTTCTAAAATCCTTGAGAAACTCAGAAGCTACTGCAATATCAAACAATGAACCGACTACAAAATGTAAAAGAATAGCAAAGCTTCCCTTTAATAATTACATGTAACGAAGCATACCAAGATGTAGAATAATACTCACAAGATGCGCAATAACCTCACTGTCACTGCTACTTCTAAATTCATGTGATTTAAGCGACTTTCTTAGTTCCTCGTGGTTATATATCTCTCCATTCACCTGCATGGAGCACAATAAAGGAATAACGTTTACAATGTATCTATCCAGTCAAAAAGAATTTAATTGCACTGAAAGAAGCAAGGAACAAGTACTCCACAGGCCCGGGTGAGGATCGCCTATCGACTCTTAATTTAGAGGTGGATTAAATCCATGTGCAATGATCCATCAACTTTTAGTGTAGAATTGTATATGAACATTATGCCAAAAATTGGATATGAAGTTATGAAAATTGGGCTATAACCAGAACATTGGCTAGTACCTATCTAAAACTTGGTCTGATATGTTTGAAACCCAAAACCAGTTCTGATATGTTTCACTGATATGTTTAAAATCTAAAGGATGCATAATTGAAACTTGGGCTGACATGTTTGAAAGCTAAAATCCGTTCTGATATGTTTCAAATCTAAAGGATGAATAGCAAAATACTTTGGGATTTATATGTAGCTTTCATGGAAATGACCTTCTATTATTTAGCCATCTCGACCTGCTTTGTATACTTTAAATTGTCAATAGTAGATACTGCTCTATGTATATATTGTCAATATTTATGCTCTAAAATTCTGCCAAAACTTAGCATGAAAATCATGCTCTGAAATTGTGCCAAAACTTCTTGTCATTATTCATAATCTGAAATTCTGCGAAAACTTAAACAACTACGCTTTAGTTTTTATATGTAGCTTTGATGAATATGGCCTCTATTATTTAGCTATCTCAACCTGCTTTATATACTTTCAATTGTCAATAGTGCTCTATGTCTATATGGTCAATATTTATGCTTTGATATATTCATATTATCAATATTCATGCTCTAAATTTCTGCCAAAACTTATTGCCAATATTCATGCTCTGAAATTTTGCCAAAACTTAAACAGCTATACTTAAGGGTTTATATGCAGCTTTCATGAAAATAGCCTCCTCTCATTTAGCTATATCGACCTGCTATATACTTCAATTGTCAATACTAAATGTATATATTGTCAATATTTACACTTTGCTATATTCATCTTGTCAATCTTCAGGCTCTAAAATTCTGCCAAAACGTATTGTCAATATTCATGCTCTCAAATTTTGCCAAAACTTAAACAGCTATACTTTAGGGTTTATATGTAGCTTTCATGAAAATGGCCTTCTATTATTTAGCTACTATCTCGACCTACTTTATATATTTCCAATTGTTAATACTTTTTTTTTCTAAGTTAAGACTAACCTAAGTACCCAAGGGGGATTTGAACCGGTGATCTATCGCAAGGAGTGCCTTAACAGTGCACCCATTCACCGTCAATCCAAAGCCCCGTGGGCATTTCCAATTGTTAATACTGCTATATATATATTGTCAATATTTATGCCTTGACATATTCATATTGTCAATATTCATGCTCTGAAATTTTGCCAAAAACAGCTATGTAAAAAGTTTAACGGGGAAATCTGGGTGTCTGTGTAAGAAGACAACCGGGAAACTGGGTGTTAGTTTCAAGCCAAAGCCAAAGTCAAACGCCTGGAGACAATCTTTTCTGGGTATGTCACATAGATCCTGTGTGGCCATAACTTAGTCAAATGAGTGCTTTCCCAAGTCCACTTGCAAAGTGGACTAAGCAAAGTCAACAAAATAAACTTAACAATCTCAACAGAATTCAAAATTTAAAGAGCTATGTAAACTAAACAACATCTTCAGAACTATGGTAAAACTATATGGACCTACTGTATGGAGTAGGTCTGTGGTGCATCTCAAACCTGGGCTTAATGGGTCTGCAGGAGTATAAATTTTCAAATGAAAACCGAACTCAACAAAACTAGGGTCTGTGGTATGAATTTAATGAAAAACAAACAACAAAATTTATGTAAACCATAAATGGATGCATTTATGGTGCATATCAAAGTTTAAACCTGGGCTTAAATGGCTCTGTGACTGTCTGAATTTAAATGAAAAACTTGAGTTCAGATGGGTATGTGCTGATATGGATCAGAGGAGAAACTTGCTAGTTTTAATAAAAATTAAAATGTTCCCAAGTTTGTTTTTTGATTGAGGCATATGACTTTCTAGCTTCAATTAATTAAAATCTTCCCAGCTTGTGTTTTTTGATTAAGACTAGAGACTTACAGTGACAACTATTGTTTTATATTCATTATACAATGGTTGGTCCCCAGATGCAGGATCCATAATAGCCAGCCTTTGGTGAGTGAGAAAGCAGTTGCCATGCTGATATATTCCACTCCAGTCTAGACCTCTGTGCTTCAACCTGAAATGCAAAAAATCTGATCAAGAAATCATAAAACAAAGAAAGCCCATTACTTGGAGGGAACATAACAGGCCATCAAATATTAAAGAGAAATTAATCATCTATCATTCAATGATTAAAATTTATCTTTCTGCCTTTGGGAAAGCTCGAGTACTCGTGCTCGCTTGGCCGAAGATGTGTCCTGGCACCCCAACACAGCAAGAATTCCACACATTTT
>APFE030829997.1:359297-384265 GCA_000404065.3 Pinus taeda | reverse complement strand
ACTCAGAGATTTAAACCCCTGGACGTAGCGGCTACCCACTGACCAGGGTATCCGTGAACCAGCAAGTGAAAAAAAATATTAACTATGTTTGGGACAACAAAGAGTTATGTGTTTGCAATGATAAATAAAGGAAATATTCAAACTTGTCGTTGTTACTAAGGACAATGAAGAAAACAATGTTGAATGTGGACTACTTACACATTTGTACATTCAAATGTTATCAATTTATCATCATGCAAGTTGAATGAAGGAAATTTGGTAGCGGTAATACGTGGAAATTGTATGATCAAAGTTCATACCCTCTCCTTAGCACCACCACTTTGCAAGATGAAGAACAAATGTGAAATATATGTGCAAACAACTAAATAAGTTAGAAAGGTTGTTGCAACATATATAGGTGGTCATTTCGTGATGCAAAAGGAGGTCTTGTCCCACTCCCCTTTTCAATAATTTGTCAACCTTTGAATTTGATTCCCTGTGAACGTGATTAAACGATATGACGGTAAAGACTCTAATAAGATCCATAAATTTAATCAGCCTTTGATCCAATAAATAAGTGTAAAAGGAATTATAACCTTTCTTCCAATCTAAAACAACCTTTGAATCTCCTATGACTTGTAAGTTTAGATTGTTGAAGTGAGCCAATTAAAATGACTAACATAAATGAATAATTCATATTATTGTAGTTTTTGTTAGGTAGACATATTTTTTTCCCTAAACTAAATTAGTCATTTATGTTAGTAATTTTTAGTAGTATTACTTATTATCTAGTCATATATTTTCACTGGTGACTAAAATAGTCATTTACCTTAGTCGTTCTCAGTTGGGTCTCTTAATATTGCTATTTTTTTGTAGTATTTCACTTGGAAAATTTGTGGTGACTAACTTTTTTAGTCACCTAGTCACTAGTTTCACCATTTTCTACTACTGTATGGTTCTTTTGGATACTCTTTTCTTCATAATAACTTCCACCTCTTTCTTGACTGTCTTTGGCAATTGTTCTTCCCAATTTAAAGTTTGAATTTCATCCTATGCAGGTTCATCCTGTAGCTAACTGTATCTCTTTCTATGGATACAAGTATGAAATATTGAATATAGGGGATATTCCAACCCCTTCTAGCAATTCAATTTCATAAGAATTGGTTCAAAACTTTCTCATAATTCTGCATTGCCCTATCTTTTCATCTTTAATTTGTTCTAAGTCCCAACAAGAAAGCTTTCTTTACTCAAGTACACCATTAGTAGATCACCCACTTGGAGTTCCTTTTCTCTCCTCTTCATATCAAATACTTTTTTGTATTTGCCACTACCTTCTTGCAATATGTCTTTGGCATCTTCCTATAGTCTCTAAATCTCCTTTGTAAACTCTTCAGCTTTTGCGCTTCTTGTCTCTTGTTTTCCCAAATTTCTGAGCTCATAGACACCTCTTGGATTCATCCCAAAAGCAATCTAGAATGGACTCATCCCAGTACTCCAGTTTGGAGTATCAATATAAGCAAACTCAACCTGACCAAGTGTTAAATCCCCCTGCTTAGGATTTTTATACACTAAACTCCTCAATATGTTCTGAGGTCTTTTGTTTACCATGTCCATCTGGCCATCTGTTTGAGGGTGATATGATGAACTGAAACTAAGGTTGGAGCATAGTTTCTTTCAAAGAGTTCTCAAGAAATTCCCAACAAACCTTGTATCCCTATCAGACACAATACTTATAGGCAATCCATGTAATCTTGCAACTTCTAAAAAAACTAGATTAGCAATATGTGTTGCATAACTGGTCTTTTTGCATGAAATGAAATGTGCTATCTTAGAAAATACATCTACCACAACATAAATGGAATCATTTCCTCTTTGAGTTTTAGGTAATCCCAAATCAAAATCCATACTAACTACATCTAATGGTTGGTCTAGTATTGGTAATGGCTAATATAGTCCCGTGTTTTGGCTCCTTCCCTTCCATTATGTTTCTCCTTGATTATGTTTTCTCTCATAGAACATTTGGGAATACACAATTTGTTGCTTTTAAACAATAAACCTTCTTGGATAAGATAATCCAACTATTGGCTTCTATTATGAATTGTTGGATTTTGTATAGCTGCATAAATATCTTTGAATTATGCATCATCTTTATACATATCGACCATATCTTCAAATCCTACAACTTGAACTTTTAATTCTTGCACAATGAAATTGACCCTGCTCGAAACATCAACAACTTTGTTCAAGTTACCACTTGTATGTTTAATCACAAAAGGAAAACTCTACAAAAGCTCTACCCACTTGGTGTGCTTCTGGTTAAAATTTGGCTAGTTGTTTATGAACTGTAATTTATGATTGTCAGAACACAATACAAACTCCCGTGGTAGCAAATAATGTCTCCATTTTTTTAAAGCTTGCATAATAACATAAAATTCTTTATCATAACTGGAATACATATTCTTAGATTCATTTAGTTTCTCACCGAAGTACGTTATTGGTCTTTGTTCTTGAATTAAAATTGCTCCAATTGCAACTTCACTAGCTTCATTTTCAGCTTGGAAAACTTTTTCAAAATGAGGCAAAGCTAAAATTGGTTTTTCTATAATTTTCTTCTTCAACAACTTAAAATTTTGGTCTGCTGCTTCTACCCACTTGAATTGCTAATTACTTTCTTCGATTGTTTCAGTAATTAGTGCACAAATCTGACTAAAACTTCTAAAAATATTTCTATGAAAACTTGCAAGACCATGAAAGCTTCTTACCTCAAATATGTTTCTTGGAGTTGGCTAGTTCCAAATGGCTTGTACTTTCTCAGGGTCCATTTTCGGACCTTCTTTAGGAACTACAAAACCCAAATAGATCAAATCTTCTTTCATAAAACTTAATTTATTCATATTTATTAGTAGTTTCTCTTTCTGCAATGTTCTGAGAACCAACTTAAGATGCTCTAGATCTTCCTCTTTGCTTCAACTAAAAACTAGAATATAATCAAGGTAAACAATGACAAACTTTCATGCATATTCCTTTAAGACTTCATTCGTCAATCTCATGAATGTTTTGGGTGCATTAGCGAGTCCAAAAGGCATCACTAACCACTCATACAACCCATAATTTGTTTTAAATGTAGTCTTCTATTCATCTCCTTCTCTAATCCTTACATGATGGTATCCACTCTTTAGGTCTATTTTAGTAAAATACTTTGACCCACTTAAACAATCTATCAAATCATCCATGCGTGGTAAAGGAAATCTACACTTGATAGTAATCTTGTTTATGGCTCTGGAACCAGTACAAATGCAACATTCACCACCTTTCTTTGGACTGAGTACTATTGGTACAACACATGGACTAAGGCTCTCTCTGATTAATCCCTTATCCATTAGTTCCTGCACTTGTCTCCCTACTTCTACATTTCCTTGAGGAGTGAACCTGTATGTTGCTTTATTTGGAAAACTTGCTCCAGGTATTAAATCAATGTGATGACTAATGCTCGTGATGGATGGTAATGCATTTGGAAACTCATCCACAATAATATCAACAAAATCATTCAAAAGAGTTTTGATTTATTCAGATAAATAATTTAAGTTTGCAGAAGTCAAAATTACCTTACGTCTCCCTATTACATTAAAATGTATCTTTTCATCCTTCTTCACTTCTTGTAATAGTTCTTTTCAACTTATTAGGAAAACATTGTTTCCAGGTGCTTATTTACCTTCTTCATCTTTCAATGGCAGCAGCGTGTCTTTATTTCCATGCTTCTCTAGAGTGTAAGTGTTTCTTCTTCGATCATGCATAGCTTCCGATCAAACTGCCAAGGTCTTCTGAGGAATATATGACATACATCCATTGGCATTACGTCACATAATATCACATCCTTATAAGTACCAATCTCGATCTATACCTTGCATTTTTATGTCACAATAAGATGATGTCCTTTTTGTAGCCATGATACTTTGTAAGGAGTAGGGTGTACCATTTTCACTAATCATAACTTGTCCACGATTTCTGTAGAAACAAGGTGATCAATGCTTCCACTATCAATTATCACTTTACAACATTTTCCTTTCGACTTCCATGTAGTCCTCAATAGATTCTTTCTCTGAGCTGGCTCTCTTGTCTCTTCCTCTGCTCTAAGTAATACCCTTTTCAATAACAAGGATGCTCCTATTTCGGGTGGTTCTTCTTTACTTGCAACTTGAGGATTCTCTTCCTTTACCTCAACTACATTCACATTCTGCTAATCTATCGCTTTATTATGAGGATACTCCCATGATCCATGTCCCCATTCCCCTCATGTATAACATTGAATTTGTCTTCCTCAGCCTTTTCCTCTAGGTGCAAATATCCCTCTACCAAAGTCTCCTCTTTGTGGCAGTCTACTACTCGAACCTCCTACTTCACCCTAAGAGTGTTGGAATATTGATCTCATAGTTGCTCTACATCTTGCTTGACTTTTTCCTCTATTCCTTTGATTTTTCTTCCTCAACATCTTCCCTCATGCCTTCAAAATTGCTTGATAGGCATATTCACTTACCTTTAGACTCAACAAATTGATTTCATCCTGTAATTCATATCTCAAGACATTGGTGTATATGGCTACCTTTTCTATGTCATCCTCTACATGTCCTGCTCTAATGCTCAAATTATAAAACTCTTTTGTGTATTCTTTAACAATCAATCATTTTTGCCTCAAATTTTGTAATTGTCTGAAAATATTTAACTGATAATATTTTGGCATGAATTTACCTCTCAATTTACTCACCCTTTTCCCACTGCTTGATCTTAGGCTTCCCTTTTCTCTCTCTAGATGTTTTTAGTTAATCCCACCAGATAGTTGCATGGCTCTTCATTCTAGTAACTGAAAATTTCACCTTCTTTTTATCATCAACCTCCTCATAGTCGAAATGCTTGTCTAATGAACTAATCAAGTCCATCAACTCTTCTACATTTAAGTTCCCGTTATACAAAGGTATTTCCATCTTTGGTCTTCCACTTTCTTTGGCTAACATTTTAAGAACTTTGATAGCTTCACTTTCATCCTCTTCTTCTTCCTCAGAGGATTCCTCTACAGCACTGACATCTCCTTCATTAGGTTCTCTCCTTTGAGCAGTTTCCATTGTCTCCATCCTTGTACACAGGTGTCAAACCTATTCTAGCAAAACTGCATTAGCTACAGGTCTTCCTCGACTTACGTCAGCTCCTCTTCTTGGTGGCGTGTTTACTGTGGAAGAACTTAATATTTGGGCTTTCATATCAAATGATGTGGAATTCTGAATGGAAAATAGTTTTTCACTATAAAATTAATGAATCATACATTAATCAGATTATACACGTGGATTCCACAGTCAAGGTCCCACTTACCTGACCAATCTTTGTCGGTGCCGCTTTGACTCATCTACTCCCTGAGCACTTCAATCTTCACCATTGATCTTTCTTACCCAATTCCAATGAATGTTCCTCAATACCATGCAATAGCTAGCACAATAGATAGCAGGTCGAGAGCATGTAAGATAAGTGGTTTCTTTGTGATGCCACCTTAGGTTAATCGCAAGGTTTAGAAAAATACCATTTACAATTTTTTCTTGCATGTGTGATACCATTTACTGTTTTGGAATGCTGCCCATGTTCCTTTATAATGAAAAAGTGTTAGCGCTTAATCCACGGACTTGAAATAAAACCCTCAATTCTATTTAATTGATATTTTAAATAAAATTCATAAATGGAAGAATAATACCCAGTGAGGGTCTAGAACATGGATACGTAGATTAGAAAGGAAATTATGTGCCAGGGACAACACGTATAGACCACACTTATATCAAATATTTCAGCAAATAGGAATTACACAGTCTTGGCCCTCTTGGCTCCATTACATCAATTTTTCTTACCTTTGTTTCTTTAACTCTCAAACCCTATCTCTTTTTTCTCTCTTGCTCCTTCTCTTTTTTTTTTTCTATCATTACATTCTTTCCTCTTTAATGGATCAAATCCTATTCTAACTGCATTGACAACTCAATCTCTGTTTTTATCAGTTCAACAATTAAATTGTTATTCTCAATCTTTGATACACATCTGTCCTAACAACTTATTGCCTATTTTAAAAATAATATAATGTTCTAACTATTACAATAATTTAAGGAAAAATAAATTCAAGAGATCCAACCCTCTCTACTAAAATTTGATTTGACCACTTAGGTCAATAAAATTCATTTCATGTTACCTACAACATGTGAATATAAAACCACATTGCTGGCAATGTCTGGAAGCTCTTGCATCATAATGGGTACAACGCGAGTTGGTGAAATGATTTTTTCTTTTCTTTCAATGGCAATACAACTAGCAAGAGGACATTATAGTTCCGTATAAGGAAATAGTCAATTGCTAAAGAAACAGGTTTGCCAACATAATGTCAAAGGTGGTTCAATAAACAATGTTTTTTGAATGTGGATTTGAATTTCTTCATAAAAGAACACAACCAAAATCAAGACCAGGATTCATGGGTCCTCCAAAGAAAATGAAAATCTCAATGGGCTACTACACTTAGAACTACAAACTAAAACTGTAATGGGCTAATTCACTTAGATATGTCCAACTTTTATTCAACTGTGAAGTTTTGTATTCCAAAGATTTCATATATCACATGAGGTTTCTTCCTCACTTAACAGGGTTTAGGAAAATTAGTTTTTCATACATCCTACAACAAAGTTTGTTGAAAATTTGCACTAAGGCAATAAAGAGACCTGAATTACAAGGTTGCGATATTTCCTATGACAATCTCATTAAGATTTTATATACCTATTGTTTCAATAAGAAAGTGGAACAATTATGGAAAATGAGACAAAGGAACCAAAACCCACCTATACCTAGAAGATAAAAAAAATGCCAAAACAAAGTTTATCCTCAAGTTGTAGCTCATGAGACGAAAGGAGAATCTAGCCAACCCCAGGTTGAAAGACATGAGGAGGTCTCTACGAAAATTCCATTGGTTAAGGTTGAGGTTTATGAGGGAAGGAATATAATCCAAAGAATCCAACAAAGAAACTTAGTAGAGGAGGAGGAAATAAAACATGAAATCTCAAAGAGTAAAAAGGGTAACCAAAAAATGAGGAAGCTCAAACAATTAGGGTTTCGAGAAAAAGTCCTCACACTTGACCTACTAACAATATGAGGCTAATCTGAAAAGTGAGAATGAATCCTAAGTACAAAGAAGCAATCATCCTCCTTGATGAAGAAAAAAATAGAGCAAGCTTCAAAAAGTACGAAAAGAGAGAGAAAACATAGTATGGTGAGAAGAACAAATGAAAAACCCTGAAAGCTCATAAAAGATCCTCACAAAATCTAACCACGAGAGTAACAAAGAGTGAATATAAGTTCAACATCATTTCTCAAGTTTCACAGGACATAGGTAAGCGATTAGTTGACTCCACGAGCTGAGTGTAGTATAAACCTTAATTTTTGTTACAGTAAACCCTAATAGATATTTAACATTTTGGTTTATGAGGGTTAAATCATCAAGAAATGATTATTTTGAGTATGTTATGGTAAGATATATATTTTTGTGGCCTAATGAGTATGAGTCAACATGAGGAAAGCAAGCAGAAAAAAGGGCAGACAATTACACACTTTTGGTACCATTTCCAAGTTCATGCATAAGTTGGCTACAAGAAGGGATTACAAATTTAATTTCAAAGTTTAACCGTGTAAATAAAGAGGCCCTTATGTATCCTATCTAGTATTATATAACTTGTTATTCTTCCAAGATATTAGAAACATGACCGTATAATAGCCTTGTACTCTATTTTGACTAGAGATTATGTACCAGATTAGTGATCTAAATTGTTGAGAGGATGGGATTTCTGTGATTTTTGTCAATTAAACTCTCAAAGTATTATGTAAATATTTTGTAATTATTTCTACCATACTTCAAGGAGTTGAATTCTATTGTATTTTCTATATATTTCATCAAGAATATGACGAAAGGGTTGGATTGTTTAAACATTATAATCACTTCCTCTATTTATTGAATGCTTCAATTATTTCATTTTCTGAGATCACTAGATTCTAGCCAGTGATACAGAGGTTCATAAGATAATGGATTTTAGTATGTATCTTTGTCTTTTTCAATTTCTCCTTCAATAATCTCATAACTACATCCCCTGTTAATGTTTGGACAAGATAAATTAATTCAGAATCCATTATGTTATTGATGGTTTGAGTTAAGTTTTCAAAGGTTCCCATCGTGATCTTCTAAAGCCACCTGAGGATTCATTATGAATGCCCTATAGTGATGAACTATTTTTCTTATTCTTCATCCATGTACATTAAATGGAAAAGGTCTAGGATCTGACATCCACCTTGAATTTATCAATGCCCATTAGACAACTAGCTATCTTGGTAAACCTATCTAAACCTAGATATTTTATTCCATCATCGAATGAACTATTTGATTTCAAGACCAACCAAGTCCTACATCAATGCAACATCTCTAAATATATATCCGCACTATAAAGATTGAATATTTTCCTCTCTGGATTGAAGGTGCTAGCCTTCAATCTACAATTTAGAGTGAAAAGGTTGCCTTGGAAATTTATCTCATATAGCAAAGAGAATCTTTCTGAGTGCTAACACATGTGTAAAATGGAGTTCCTAAGGAATGTATTAAAAGTCACACTTTAGCTATTCAACATTTTTTTGGTAGATTTTTTGGTGACATTGATAATATTTGTTCTTTGAAATTAATTTTTTAATCAGTAAATAGATTCAATAACTTGGAAAAACCTCATGGATTTCAGATTTTGTAGATTACACAACTCAAAATTACTATTCTTCTAAATATCTAGAAAATTGAATAGAAAATATGCAAATAAAAGGGAGAAAAAGGTGTAATCTAATTATTCAATGTTATTGTTTTCTTGACTAAAATTATTGATGTAATTTTTAGCAGAATTGCTATTTTTTCTTATTTAAAAGAATATAACATGTCGAAGAGGAAGCTTCCCATTTGTATGCTTTTAGAGATAAGACAAAACTCAAGAAATTATCTTTCTCAAAATCAATCAAATATACAAGTGAATAATAAAAAAATGAAAAGGAAAAACTAATTATAATTAGTGTTAGGAAATCTATTCCATTCTTAATCCATCAAATGAAATAAAAGTTGGATATATATATATATATATCTATATATATATTATATATATATATATATATAATATATATATATATATATATATATATTATATTATATATAATATATATATATATAATCCAACTTTTATTTCATTTGTTGGATTAAGAATGGAATAGATTTCCTAACACTAATTATAATTAGTTTTTCCTTTTCAATTTTATATTATTCACTTGTATATTTGATTTATTTTGAGAAAGATAATTTCTTGAGTTTTGTCTTATCTCTAAAAGAATACAAATATATATAAGAATATTTTAGCTAATTTATATTACTTGTGATTTTATTTCTCAATTATAAGTTCCGAGACTTAAACAAATTATTAGTTATTAAAATAACTTTGAAGCTCTTAACATCACTTTTACACCTTCATGTCAAGTGAAGGATGTCACTGTATCTTTTTGCAAGTGATAATCATGAGAAGCGGGTGTTGTATTCACTATAAGGTGGGCTAAACCTAGGTAAATGTGTCATTTAAATCCTTTTTCCTAATGCTAATTTTATGCAAAGTTTCACTTTATCGTTTGACATGTAGCAAAAAAGTGGGTAGCCCTACTAAATGTTTACTTAGTGCGGCGTTACGAAATGTTTTTGTAGAGATTAAAAATAAATAAATCAAAACTCTATTTCCAACTAGTTAAGTCATATTTTTTAAGCATCCAAGTGGTGGTTTACAAAATAATGGTTCTCCCCTACATGATGCCACATTTTCCAACACTTTTGAGCTCATTTGAGCCATTTTAAACCAAAAACTAATTTTGTTATGAAACTAGCTCACAAAATAGAAGAAGAAATAGATCAACGACTTCAAAATAGGCCTCTTTGAGGGGTAACCTCATTTACATTACACAAATGAACAATTCTTGGATGATACAATTGACAATACCTCCTTTCTATATATACGAGTCTAAGGTGTCACAATATAATGAGAGGCGACAAAACAATAATAATTTAAGGGCACAACAAGAACAATAGTTGACTTCTATGGGGTACAATAATAGCAATATGGGGACTACATGGGCATAAAAATATAATAAGAGGTTGCAGTAATAACAATAAGGGACTATACTAGTAGTATAGTGACATAGCATGACCCTCTCATTCAAAAACATGTTGTCCTCAATGCTTTAGTAGTTCTGGATGCTTCCGTATGAAATTCACATCTTCTCATGAAGATGAGTGCCCTGAGTCCTCTTTCTAACACCACACATTTGATCGAGATTGGATTCTTCAAGAAAGGGTTATGCGCAATCTCCCACAATACCCTCATTATAGACTCGTTCAACAGAGTGAACTTGTATGAAGTGTGATGTGTCACTCTTTTGACCTTCAACCTAAAAATGTACCCAATAAATGATAGTGTGAACTGTTTTGGTCACATTTTACGAAATTTGAAACCGATTTTCCGAGAGACATTTACAACGATTTTCCCAAGGTCACAACATTGAGATGGAATTCGAGAGCGTGCAAAATCCCTAACTTCCTTGGATCATAGATCTAAAAATATAGGGAGAAAAGATCTAAAATTTATTCACGAGGTTCACCAAGACTTCGGCTAAAATGAGTTTTAATTTCATCTTCTAAAGCTTCATAGAAAATTGTTATAGAGAAAATTCCACGATGATGTGTTTGAAGGAGTGAAACCCTTGAATCCAAAGTTCTCATATCAAATGTTATGAAACCAACTAACAAAATAGAAGAAGAGATAGATAAATGACTTCAAAATAAGCCTCTTTGAGGGAATAACATCCTTTAAATTACACAAATGAATAATTCTTGGATGATACAAATGACAAGACATCCTTTATATATATAAGAGTCTAGGGTGTCACAATATAGTCACAACCGAAATAAAAATAATGGTATAACGGCACAACAATATCAATAGTGGGATTCTATGGGGCACAATAATAAAAATATGGGGACTACATGTGCACAATAATATAATAAGGGGGTTGCAGTAATAACAATATGGTGCTACACTAGTACGATAGGGACCTAACAATTTTTCTTTGTTTTTCCTAAAAAAGGTTTTTCTAGCAAACCCAAATTTGTTGTTTTCTAGTGCAGAAAGACAGTTAGTTGTTTTGGAGTCCCGTGTTAAGTTATTGCAAGGTCATTGAAGGTGTTGCACATCTCACAGCTTAGAAGAATGGATTTTTTCAGCCATGTGAAGATGTTTGAATCTGATGGAATATACTTCTAAGTGTACCCTCAAATGCCTAAACTATTCAAAAGTCCATGTTGAGAGCGATTCTTTCAATGTTTTAATGTGATGTGGAATTCTGAATCGAAAATAATTTTTGGCTATATAACTAATGAATTGCACATTAATGAAACCATACATGTGGATTCCACACTGAAGGTCCCACATACGTCACCAATCTCTATCAGTCCCACTTTGGTTCTTCTACTTTGCGAGCGCGCCAATCTTCACCGTTGATCTCATTTACCCAAATCCAACGGATGCCATGTAATATCGTGTGATAACTAGCATGATAGATAGCATGTCGAGAGCACGTGAGATAAGCGGTTTCTCCATGCTATGTGTCGCCACCTTAAGTTAGTCATGTGATATAGAAAAATACCATTTACCATCTTTTCCCACGCGAGATACCATTTACTATTTTGGAATGTTGCCCACATTCCTTTATAATGAAAAAGGGTTAGCACTTAATATACGGACTTGAAATAAAACCCTTAAAGCTATCTCACTAATATTTCCAATAAAACACATAAATGGAAGAATAATACCTTGTGAGGGTGTAGAACATGGATACGCAAATTACAAAGGAAATTCTACACTAGGAACAATAGATACACACCACACCTAGATATTTTTTTTAAGAAAATAGGAATTACAGAGACTTGGCCTTCTCGGCTCGATTACATCAATTTGTCTCACCTCTCTTTCTTTCACTCTCAAACCGGATCTCTTTTTTTTCTCTTGCTCCCTCTCCTTTTTTTTCTATCATTACATCTTTTCCTCTTTAATGGTTGAAATCCTATTCTAACTGCATTGACAACTCAATCTCTATTTTGATCATTTCAACAATTAAATCCCTATTCTCAAGCTTTGGTACACACCTATCCTAACAACGTATTTTCTATTCCAAAAATAATATAATGTTCTAATTATTACAATAATTGAAGGAAAAATAAATTCGAGGGATCCAACCCTCTCTAGTAAATTTTTTTTGACCACTTAGGTCAATGAAATTCATTTCATGTTAGCCACAACGTGTTAACATACAATCACATTACTCCCTAAGTGAGGATGCTCCTCCATCAAACTCGTGGGAAAGAAAAGAATCATTAATCAAACTTTCATGATTAACTCCATAATTTTGTAATTTTGTCACTATTAACCAACTAACATCCTCCACTGGTTGTCCCTTCCATTTGATTAGATACCGAAAATAAACATGTCCTCTCACTAGTACAAAATGGCTAATTATTTACTAAAAGAATGATTAAAATTTTCATATAAATGACTCTTTTTTAGTCGATAACGAGTAGTAGCTAATTTGCAGTAACTTATAATGCAGCCAATGTTTAGTCGTTTTTAGCTTAGTTATTAATTGATTGTCTCAATTTTATTGTCTAGTAGTATATTTAGTCATAAATTTGGTCATTGATTTAGTTATTGATTTAGTCATTAATTGCGACAATTAATGACCAAATATAAAACAAAATATGTTACTATATGATCATATGAGAAAACCAAAATGTTGGTCATGTTATAAGATACTGTAAATTAGCTATTAATAGTCATATATATACGCAAATTTTAGTCGCCGTTTGAAACCAATTAATGATAAAATATATATGAATAAATTCTTTTCGTGTTATAAGATACTATAGGTTAGCTACTAATATTCATATATATGCAAAATTTAGTTGTCATTTGTAATGAAAAAATAGTCATTTGCAGTAGTCAATTATATTTTTTGGTAATTTAGTATTCATTATATAAACAATTAATTTAGTAGTTTATCTTCATTTCATCTATTTTCATTAATAATAATTAAAAATGACTAATTTAGTCGTATAATCATTTTATTTTTGTTCATCATTAATCAATATAAACTACTAATTTCGTAGTTTTAGATTGGTTTTATGTGTTCATTATTAGTCAAGAGAGATTAATTAGTATGATTTTGCGACTAAATTAAAAAAGCATCATACAATGTGAATTGGTTCATCTAATATGAAAATTCAAAATTACATATGTTAGTTAAAATACTAAACAATATCAAGTGCAAATATAAATAATTTCAACTGCAGAAATTATATTATATGAAATGTCGGGTATTACAATATGAGATTCCAACTTAACATTGATTGGACTACAATTTACACACTAAATGTTGTTTCATCACTATAAAACATTATGTTCATTATGTTGTCAAGCATTGCAAGTGAATTCACCAACTATGAAGAGTTGAACGTGAGTCTCTATGTGTGTGTCTTATGAGGGATATTGGCTTTAAGGGTACCACTAGACTGGTTCCCTTCTCTCTCTTTTTGCATTTGTCGCTTCACTATTAGTGTTCTACTCTTTATTCAAATCTTGTTGCTTACCATCAATACTCAGTTCCTTTTATGGAAACAAAAGAACCTAGAATGCATTGTGTAAGACATCAAATACAATAAACACTAGAATATAAATGAAAGTAGACTATAAAGGATTTATATTACATATACCTCAACATCAAGAATGTTAAATCTATTCTTCCACATAAAAGAAAGAAACTCAAACAAGTTTTCTTTAGTTGAGCGATAGTTGCCACTATGTGGACAAATGACCTATATAAATTAATTAAGGTCACCATAGAAAAGAACACCCTAGTAACTTAGTATTCAACCTTCACAAAAAGCTTAGGCACAATCATGCGAACCAAGTTACCTGCTAAAAAGCTCAAGTAGAAAATAACTTGTTGAAACAAAATAATCTGAGGTGTGATGTCTAATCCTTTTCATTTTATTCGTAATAACAATTTGTTGTCTAGTGCATCAACTTGGTCAACTATATAAACAACATGTTCTCAAATAAAAACATGAAAGTAAACTTTTCTAATAATCATGAAAATTGTTCAATACAAAATAGTTAAAAGGATTTCAATCAATATTGTGTAATATTAATTTCATCTTCAAGCTTTCGTTGTTGTTTAAATAGACATAATACCAAGTACTTTCAATTTCATAGTTAAGATGTAAAGTAAAATCGAAATAAATGTTCAAAATACAATCAAACAATAAAGACAGTACATCATGGGATTGACATTGAAATTATAAAAAATATGTTTACCTTCCCATTGATGTCTTATGGCACATTCCTAAAACATTTTCTTGCCCAAATGACCATGAAGTGAAAGAATCACAACATTAAAAGCCATAGGAATAATTACTAGAAACATTTCCAATGTTGATGGTTGAAGTGCATGAAGGATCTCCAGCAACGAATGAATCATATCCAAGACATGATCTCTATATTGTCTCCCCATCCTTTTTCCAATCACATTTAACGTAACCAGCCCCACTAGAGTCAAGTAACAATCAATTGAAGGAATTGACATTTTCTTCTATCTTTTATATGTATAAATTTGAATATAATTTGTTTTTGTAACATATTAATTCGTATTTAAATCCTTCCTATCATGAGAGTGTATCAATCAAGTAAAACATCAGAAAAATTGACCTCAATGAGGTCGTCTAACAATTTCTACAATACCAATATTTGTCTTGTTGTGATATCTTGGATAGAAAAAAGAACATATCTCCAAATGAACGAGCCATATATTACTTATGTTCAAACTATGTATATGGTGTATTCTTAGGTAACTTTTTAATATGTTGCTCTACCTTTACCAAAGCAGATTGTAGCTTGGCTAAACTCTATATCCCTTCATTCAACATCAATTTCTGCAAGATAAATGTCACACATTATTCTTTCCCATTTCTCAACATGCTAGAAATGATAAATTGAAAGTCATATAAAAGGAAGAGAAAACCATTTTCTAACCAAAACAGATAAACAAACAATTCCTCTAATAAAAATTCACACCTTAGAAATTACTTTGCCACTTGCTCAGACTAAAGGTGATATTCTTTGAATCATCTTTAGGTCATATTTAATTGGATATTCGTACTTTTACCATGATTTCAATTTGGTGCTAAAACAAATATATAAATCGATGTTATTATGAATGAACTTCAAGTATAATTCAAAAAAATATTGTCATTATAAGGTATGGAGAGAGAAACATCTTCATAACTAGTATTCTCTATTTTAGTTTAGTTTGAGTTGAGTTCGTATTTGAATATATAGTTTTCTCTAAAGAAGTGAAATTGAAAAATGAGAATCGAAATAACCTTGTGAATTTTTAATTAATTCATATTATATATCTCTAAAACAACGAGGTCATCCATCTCTGCTATTTGATAGAGATTTACTGGCATAGAATAATAATGAATTAACTATCAAACGCACTCATGAAATATATTAACCAAGGAAAGAAAAATGGCATGGCTTTGGTATTTGTATGCTCGAAGGAAATCCAATAATGGTTGTGTTATTTATTTATCATGAAATAGTATTGAAGACAAATGTTGGTTTAGAAATTGAACTCCATTACCAGTAGGAGATGGTCATGTTGGGTATGGAAAGGATGAATTGAAGGGCTCAAAGTCTAGCTCCAATGCATAGTTATCCTTGTCAATACAAAATACAAAGTTGTCATTGTTTGCTTATCGAGGTAAAAAGAAAAGTGACTTTTTATTTGTGCACTTGTGATAGTATATTAAAAATATAGCACTAGTGGAAATCAAAGTGTGTTTTCCCATCATTCAATCTAAGAGAGAACTTATATATTCAGTTGTTGACTACAATGGAAAACAAATTTAAAACACACTCAACTTGATATTTACATGACATAGTTGTAACAAACTAGTACAATAGAAGCATACTAACTCATAAACAAGAGATGATAAAAAAGAATAATGGAACATTATTTCCTAACACATAATTGGCTTGAATAAATTTTCCACAGAATTCATCCAAAAAATGAGAATAACTTATGGCAAAAGAACATATCATTAGTGTTTTGTACTCTCTTTAACACATGTAGCCTAGGGAATTAGAGGAGGCCAAATGTAGCAAGATTCCAATTGTGTGGGATATAAAAACAGAAATGTGGAAAAACACGCCTTCCAATTCACGAAATCTCACTCTAGATAATAGAACATGTTGAGGATGGTAATGATGAAAATAGATCATGTATTAATATCAAACCCCTTATTAGTCATCAATTAGCAAGATGGTTGGTAATTTTTACTTGTAAAGAAATATATCATAATTAGTGTAATGATTGTGTGGATCCTTTTGTTAATTTTTTTACATTTATATTATGGTGTCCATACAGGAGAGTGTGATGAAAGCTATCCAAATTTTGTGATACTAGTTTCTCCTTTCATATGCTTATGCGAATGGACAGAGAGCTACCATTCTTCGGTTTGGAAATTTAGGTGTCCCTCCCTTTCATTAAATATGTGGAGATGCCCCACAATTGAAGGACCTTGATAGTCTTGAATCTAATATTACAGACATTACAAATGGATCGGGTCCAAATCAAGAAGTTTTTATGGTGATTAGAGCAGGAGAAGCAACTCGATAATAGTTTAGTATTCCTCTTTTGTAGCCTGAAAGATAGTGTAGGAAAAATGGTTTATCTATTTGTGGTGGTAGGGAGGTAATTTTTTCCAATTACTTAGCTGAGAAGAAAAACAGAAGCATAAGAACCAAGATCAAGATGAGTATTTTACGTATGGGTATAACTTCGCAATCGGAGGGAAGCATGAAAAAGGAATGAATCCTTATATATAATTGGGAGGGGGAAGGTGGAGCACGGATGAAGAAAGAAAATCCGTACTTTGTGATGATAAGGACTATATATCATTATCATCATCTAGGAATTCATTTTAGGAAGAATCATCTTTACGGTCAGGTGTTGAGTAATGTGAATCAATGGATGCCTCTTGCAGTGGAGCTTTACCATCAAATGTTGGTGTGGTGATGGTAGTGTCATGTGATGTGCCCCCAAAACTTCAAAAATATTATAGGGAATGTCAGGGAAAATTTCTTTCTCTACTCAACTCATATTTCGCCCTAGCCACGTTTTGATACACTAATTATCAAAATCATATAATGATTATTTCTATAGTGAAGGAGTCCAAGGGCTAACAATTTAAGGATATGATTAATTTTTTTTAAAAATGGATAGTCTTGTTTGACTTACAAGGACTTGGGTGGCAAACTTGTTTCCGAGAAAATGTTATTCACATGTCAAAATTTAGTATGACTTCGGGTTGAGTTTGAATGAGAGGATATTACTTAATACTGTTTAGTCAAGGAAAAGGACCAAATTCATTGTCCATCTGAATTATGATTCATGAAGCATAGTAGCAGAGTTGGTGAGTTTAGGAGGGCTAATATTTTTCTTGATGTGTTACATTCAAATGGAATGAATGCATGAAATTCAAAAGGCTAAGATATGGTATAAATCATGGGAATTTTTGAAAAAATAAATAACCCAAACCTAACACTTAAGATATGATATAAATCTTGGGAAATTTTAACCAAATACATAACCAAAACCCTAAGCCTAGTAGTGGGAAATCCATTGTTTGAAGTGTGGCTACTGAAGACAAATTTCTTAAATACTTTTAAAAATTAACATAAAAATAATTTATAAAAGCATGGAATTTTGTTGTCAATCAAATATCAAACCAGATAATAATTAAAGTGATAACTCGAAATAACAATTCAAAATCAACAAGGCTTACTCAACAAATGATCAAAACTCACTAGGAACATCCTAATCCTAGAGGCTACTCATCTGAAGCAACTGAAAATGTTACCTTTCCCAGGAAACATGGAATGTTAATGATATAAATGAAAAAAGGATAAATAATTAAAACTGACTATTAGAACCAGGGAAAATAATGAATGATAAACAAAGTGAAAATGGGGAAAATGTCAAATAAGCACTCCATGAGACTGCCATCCACATCCATACTCAATGTTTCCAAAGAATAAGTAAGTCATTCCACCAGTGTCCACATCCTCGTATGCACAGTAGAATTCATCCTTCTATCCAGATACAACTTGCATTGGTCATACCCTTTCGTATAGAAAAAAAGTAAAAGAAAATGAAGCGAGAAAGCCTTTTTACTAGTCAATGGTTTAAAGATTCTGAAGCATGTATTTAAAAACAAGATTCTCATACCAATATCCTTGATTGCTTCAAAAGTCTATCCAAATACATCACTTCCTCCAAAAAAATTCTATAACATGGATCATCATAGTTCAAGTCATTAATTAAATGTATTTTTATCATTTCTATAGCAAGGGTGCTCTAAAGAAAGCAACCTAATACATTGATTTCCCTATCATGAAATTCAGTTATGTCTACACAAACCTTTATATACGAAGATGAGAGAGTGGGGATCTGAGAAGCCGAGGTATGGGATTTTTTAAAATTCCTAAATTGCATTTCAAAATAAGAATAAGTTAGCTTTGAACTCACTTACAAGGTAAAAGACATAAATATTCATTATGAAAACCATGGAAAAAAACCATGAAAGAATTTTATGGTCTTTTCACATCTTATAGCAAGTTAAATTTTTTAATTTAGGTAGCGTAGATTTTCATTAAGGAGTAGACATGAAACAAAATCATTACTTGATTTTGTTTCATAGCCTAGCTACATGACATAATAATGAACCAAATCATAACAATGAGCCTAAGATACATTAATATATGCTTTGTATAATTTTTTTTAATGCTATACCTCACAACTAAGTAGCGAATGCAAACATTCTTAAACATTGAAACATGTTGTTCATTTCACATGTAAAAGAAAAGGAGAAATTATGGTTTTATTAAGATAAAGTTGTCACCCATTAAGAAATATTAAAGATTAGGAAGCCTCTTGAACAACAAATTGAGAAGACACATCTTTCTTTAAGCAAAGGCGCAAAACATATGACTATCTCCTTTAATGATTTAAAGCTCCCCATCCTCTCAATCAATATGCCCACAAAGAAATTGTATACATTATTAGTATATCGGTCCATTTCTAGTAGAGTCGAATTACTTCCATGTTGCATATTAAGTCTCAAGATAGAGCATGAAAGCTCTTGGAATAATATCCCCTTCACTCTCAAATATTTTATCATGTATGCCCCTACATACAAATACAAGACAACCTATGTTTACATTGGCTTCATTGTAAAGCGTTGAAAGTAATAGAGAAATATAGACTTACATGGTTATAGTTTGAAGCAATACGATTGAATAGGTTTTGTCCATATCTAGCGGCTATTTGACGCAAATCCAATGATTCCTCTACTGAGGACAACAAATGCAAGGAGTGCATAGAAGGTCAAATACTAACAATCAAATATTCTTTATGTTTTGGCTAGTCGAGTGGGCTGTCTGATCAAATTGGATGAGGATAGAGCTAAGATTCAAAAGGGTTCCAACGCAAGTGATTTTAAATGATATACCTTGGAAGCTTTAACATAGTACTTAGTATCATCATACGGAGGACCACCCAAAAACAAGCCATCTGATCATGTCAAAGCTTGAAGAACCACGTCACCGTTTTTTAAATGACCATTGCTATTTTCATTTTGAGCAATTACTTTTAACACCTAGGATTACAGGAAGCATTGACCCTAAATGTACATTCCTCGGCACCGCAAAAAATAAGGAATAGCATGTTGGCACCCATTATTTTTAACAAAAACATGTCGACTTCTTGGATAAAACAAGACCTTTTCAAAACTATTTTTCTCACTAGCATTCCTTTTATCTCTTAGAACAAAGACCATTTGATCTTCAAGATTGGCCTAGTGAGTGTACTGATATACAACAATGTTGCTTGGTCCATTAGAACTTGAAACAAGTTTGACATTATTGATCATACCTCTAAATGCACCCTCCTTTTTCCATATGTGAATAATAATGCTTTGGGGAAACTCATTTGCTTATTGGTGAGAACTTGAATCAAGATTTATTTCACCACTCAGTAGATATTTTTGACGACTCAAATAAATAGGCTTATGGTTCAATACATTGGATTCTAATGAATACATTCCAAACAAAATCCATGAGTTCAAGAAATGAAGCAATGTGCACACAAGAAGCTTCTAAAAAGATTTTCTACCATCCTTTCTCAATGAATAAATTCATGGGTTATTTGTTTGGATGTACGATGTAAGAAACCATAGGATGAGTAGACATAATATACAACCAATAGCCTTTTGGATGAACACTATCTCTGAATGATCAGAAACACCAACATTCACATCAATAACCTTTCTCTCCCAACACCAGTCATCATCCCAATCTATCAAATCAAATGAAGGTCCATGTTTTACCTCAAGACATAATGCACTAGGTAGGAATTTATCAAATATGAATTCACTTCTCTCATTTATTACACTTAAATATTTAAGCTTCTCTCAACCTAGAGTTCAACAGCTAGAAAAGTAAGTGATATAAAAACTGAGTCACATCCTTCCTGGCATATCATCGATCCACGGATATCAACAAGGGCCTTTATAAATTCGATGCCAAACATTGGTTTAGTTACTATCACATCAATATGTGATTGTGAAAATTTAAGACCAGAATCACGTTCCGTTGTTGTGATCAGTGGGGATATTCGATATTAATCTGGTTGAACCTCGAAGTAGAAGTTCCCCATATCATCAATCCTCTTTTGTTGAGGCTTAACATTCTCTAGCCCATGTGTTAAGCCAACTTGACACTTGCCATAATATCCATTTGTCACTAATTTTAGGGAACCAAAAATATTATAATGTGTTGCTTCTATCTTTGGCATTAAGGCCATTTTTGGTGCAACCATGAAATTCTCCAAACTGCTAAGCTCAAAGTGATCCGTCTCAGGCTTGATTGTGTAGTGTGTTGATGTTTCATGATCAAGATTTTAATATCCCTGGACATCTGTTGTAGCTCTTTCTATTCCATCAACTAATATCTTAACATCTTCAAAACTGACTCCTTTAGAAGTCACCACAATTCCTCCAATTGACAAACGTGTGACCTAAAGTGGCTGAGATATATTAACATGAATATGTTCAATAAGAACCTCTATAGATGGAAGTGAAACATCAAATATTGTATTTTGACCCTTGTGGAATGTCAACAACCTTTATTCTCCATGTGGAATGAAATTGAAAGCAAATTTCCCATCTGCATTAGACATTGCATGACAAAGAACTTGATTTGGCCAAGGAGCTTCTTTGAGGGAAGTTGACCTCATGGACATCATTTGAATAGGTATACATGAACACCTAAATAGGGTTACCATGAGAAACAACTAAGCCATCCATAACATAACTTGGGACATAAAATATGTCATCTACTACAAGATTTCTAAAGGCAACTCCATCTCTGGATAGTTTTTTTCGACAATTGTTAAGAGAACATGAGAATCATGTATTTGAAAGGGAATATTATAGAAAATACACTCTATAAACCTCTTTCATTGTACCTCATGCGTAGCTCCATCCTAGCTAGGATCGACATTATGTACGACCTTCTATCTTCTTCCTCTGTTTAATAATTGGCTCATCGTGCCCGCTCTTTCCACTTCTTCACATTTTATTTCATGGAGGCTATTTTATCCTCCGAACACTCATCCTTAAGGAATCTCCAAACTTATTATGCATATCGAATGAAGGAAAAGAGAGAAAAATATCATGGCCTTTCCTTTTGAAAAAAATGTAGTGGGATTTTTTTTTGTAAACTGCAGAGGGACTAATACTTCTATTTCATCAAGTCAAAATCATTACAAAAATGTGATGACCTCAACCCGCCCAAGGGGAAACCGGGTATTTTTGGCCATCCTCAGTCTTTTAACGCCATCCAAAAATGAAAAACCTTAAGTCTATTTGTCCAGGCTATATGCACTATACAATCATAGAGACTACCTATTTTCCCCATCTTCCTTCTATATCCATCATTACAAAATTTGATGAACATACTAATCTCTAGAGTCTTCATATAAAAACAAAAAAGGATGAAAACAACAAGACTATGCCTCCTTGCCTGGCTGCTGGTCCATATCCTTCTTGATATCAGGATGGCAATGCTTTAGCTGCTGTTGAATTTCATCCATCCTTCTGTCCTACATGAGTAGGGTAATTTGTATATTCTTCAGTTCCTTCTTGAGATTAGGAATCCCTTGAGAAAGCTCTGCCATTTCCATTGCTACTTGTTCCATGGCTTTGGCAAGTAGCCTCTTCATGACCCAATAAACATGCAGAGCTTGTTTATAAAGGGTGATGCGTCCTCTCGTGTTGCCCGGATCCGGGAGGAGATAAACCCAATCCTCCATTTTAGGGTCAGATTGGTCCTAGATAGCCTCCTCCTCCAACTGCTGGATAATTCTCCTGACTCCTTTATTGGTATTTTAGTAGTAGGCCTGTTCAACAAACTGCACTTTCCTTCCCACTGAAGCCCTGGTTTTCCATTCATAAGATGGAGCCTCCTCCTCCCTTTGACTCCCTGTTTTTCCCCTGCCCCTGCCTCGTTGCCCTCTCTGACCTCCCCTACCCCTTCTCCTGCTGCCCTGTCCCACCACAGTCCGCCTGCTCGAACCATACTCGTTGCCTTCTTCTTTAACTCCTTCGTGCCCGCATCGTCTCCATCCTTCATTCTCCCATAACTCCTAACTGCCCTCTGTTTCGACAGCTTCTCTCCTTCCCCGTTTAGCCTATGTCTGGTGGCAGTTATCCTCGTCTGAATCGAGCAATTCCACCTCCTCTTCCCTATCGTCCGGGACCATGACAGTCTCTCTGTCGCCTTGCTCTAGCGGCTTTCCTTTATCCTTAGCACTCTACTTATTAACCCCTTCGTTGGTGGCAGCCTCCCTACTTCTCCCTCGCCTTCTCATTTCCATCCTCACCTGTGTCTCGGCTCTAATCTCCTTACCCTGTTGTTCTCGAGTTTTAGAATCTGTTGTTCTCACTAATCTCCTCTTCGCTGGTTTTTCGATCCTCCATTCTCTGCTGATATTTATCATGCCACCCGCCTTTGTGCGCCTGCATCCTCTGCCATCTGCTTGCAATGAGGGCATAGTCCTTCTGCCACCTATTCCTGCAATTACCATCCCTGTCCTGTCGATCCTTGATTGAGCCTGCAGACTTAACATTTCCGTCTGACATGCAGTCACGATCACCTCTCGTCCGCCCTATTCCCCTAACTCTCCACCTTGAGATGTGAATCCTTTTAATGGCCCGGCTACTCTGAGCCATCATTACCTGATCTTCCCCTAATTTGGAGATCATTCTCCCCCACTTGAACTTCGGTCCTTCGCACACCGTCCAGCTCACCCCGATCGGGGGTCTCTTGTAATCATTCATGTTGATTTGTAGCTGTCTCATGGTCCTGATTTGTTATGATGACCAACTCCTTCCACCTCAAGTTCTCCATTTCATTCTGCCAGCTGCTATCAACCTTCCCTTCCGGGTCATTACTGCCCCAGTTGGCGAGGAAATCCACCGCCCTATTTCCTTTCCTTCTCATGTGGTTGATTATTAAGTACTCGAAACTCTTGAGAATTTCTCCCACGTCTTGTACTATCCCAACTGTTCTCCAGCTGCTCACTATCTGCTCCCAGTTTTTTCCATTATTAAGTTTTCAGATCATCTCAATAACCACCTGTGAATCGCCTTCTATCTCTAAGTTCCTGTAGTTATTTCTCACTGCTATCCTTAATCCCTGGTGAACTTCCCATAGTTCAGCTTCGTTGTTTGTCATTTCTCCTCCCCACTCTGCATAGATCCATCTGATGTTTTCCTCACTGTCTGATCCAGGTGGATGTTGGTGGCCACCCAACTATCCTATTTGGACCCCCACAATTGTCTCTTTCAGCTTTTTCAGTTTCCTAAATTGTAGCACAATTTACTATTTTTAGAATTTTTTCGGGTCCTGAACTTCCGGAGCCATTTTGAGGCCCTAAACGACGTTTTTTGTGAAATATGGGGGCAACGTGGGTCCATGGACCGATGTTTCCCTTCCCAAAGTGGTAGTTCTCGGATAGATCTTTCTAACGAGCTATCATACGCGTCAAACAGAGATCGTATGCCAAAGTTACGACCTCGGGAAATTGATGTACCAATTTACCCAAAACGGGGCCCCACAATTTGGCGTTTCATCTTCTGGGGTTAGGTTTTGGAATGTGAAGGGTTTTCCATTGTTTCTCAACAATAAATAGGCCTTCGAGCCTCATTGTAACATAGTTCGGAACAGTTCAGAGGCATGTAGTCGCACATCTCTTCTTAGAGATAAGCTACCATCGCCCTAGCTGGTTTATTTCCAATTCTGGTTGTAAGCATATTTCGGTATTTTCCATTAATGAAATGAAGTATTATTTCCGCTGCATCTCTTTATTTATGGTTATCGCATCTTTGTGTATATGGTTATCTCTATAATTTGTTGTGTTCCTATTTAAGTCTGGATCAGTGGTATCAGAGCGGTCTGCTTTTACTCTGTTTTTCTTTGCATGTCCCCAACGAGGTCGGGATATAAGGAGTTAGGGCTTGAACTGGTCGAATCTTTGCAAGACCAACCTCGCAAATCCTAATGGCCTCCCATGGTGGATGAGAAGAAAGATGAGGGGGCGGGAGATCCTATCAAAATCTTGCTCGAAGAAGCCCTCGAGCGGCAAAGGAACGCGATGATGGATAGCTTTGCGCAGATCCTTCAGCG
>APFE030829997.1:346068-357312 GCA_000404065.3 Pinus taeda | reverse complement strand
CATGGACTGATGTTTCCCTTCCCAAAGTGGTAGTTCTCGGATAGATCTTTCTAACGAGCTATCATACGCGTCAAACGTAGATGGTATGCCAAAGTTACGACCCCGGGAAATTGATGTACCAATTTACCCAAACGGGGCCCACAATTTGGCGTTTCATCTTCTAGGGGTAGGTTTTGGAATGTGAAGGGTTTTCCATTGTTTCTCAACAATAAATAGGCCTTCGAGCCTCTTTGTAACATAGTTCGGAATAGTTTAGAGGAATGTGGCCGCACATCTCTTCTCAGAGATAAGCTACCATTGCCCTAGCTGGTTTATTTCCAATTCTGGTTGTAAGCATATTTCGGTATTTTCCATTAATGAAATGAAGTATTATTTCCGCTGCATCTCTTTATTGATGGTTATTGCATCTTTGTGTATATGGTTATCTCTGTAATTTGTTGCGTTCCTATTTAAGTCTGGATCACTGTCCCTGAAGATTCCACCGAAACCTGCGTTGCCTCAGTTTCCTTTGGAAGCCCCATCGAAGTTCAACTTAATGAAATTGTCTTTGGGATAATTGAATTGCTCGGGACTTTGAGCCTGTTTATTCTGCCTAATCTCTTTTCTGGGGTATAACATTTCATATTTCATATTCAAATTTACCTGTATTTGTCCCTCCTCCTGATTCGTTTTCCATTCCTCCTCACTCCAATCCTCCACTAAGATTGTTTCCTTAACAGCCCTTAGGACGCCCTTCCACGTTTCTTCTGGTTCTATATGTTTATCAAGGAAAATACTTTGGTTTCTTTCTTTCCAGAGAAACCAGATTGTGAACCCCACTGTCAAGTCCCATGCCCATTTAATGACTTTGCAATTGAATTTTTCCTTATTCCATAGGAAAATTGTTCATTTTATATCTCTGCGGTCTCTACTTTCCTTGCCATAGAGCTTTCTTGTTTCATTCCAAATTTTCACTGCATACCAACAATTATTCAGGATATGATTTTGGTTCTTGTTCTCTCTATTGCATAGACTACATTTCGAAGGGCCGAGAAGGCCCCTCTTTTGAATATTATCCCATGTTAATATCCTTTCCTTACCTACCAGCCACGCAAATAAGGCTATCTTACGCCACCATTTACCTTCCCATATGATTTTCCGTTCTGAGTTTACCTCCATCCTTTCCTGAGCTCCGATCAGATAATATGCTTCCTTAACCGTGAAGGACCCTTTCATGGATTTCCCCCACCTCAAAATATCTTCCTCGTTCCTGACTTTTGTCTTCCTAGATTCGACTTCTTTCTCATATTATTTTTGCTGTTCTTGGTTGATGTTTTCCATCTATTCTTCTGGCTTTCTCCATTTTCTCCATATACCTTCTAAATCTCCTTCTCTCCAATAATCTTTTACATATTTCCTTCCTTCCGTGAGCGCCTTTTGCTGTATGTTCTGGAGAGTTTGTATATTACTAAGTCTGTCTCTCTGCTGCCACCCTTCCTCCCAAAATCTAGCATTTCTTCCTCCTCTTATTTCCCAGAACGCATGTCTGTTGACTATACTCGTATTCTGACTTGCCAAGTTCCAAATTGAAGATCCTTTTGGGGTCTCTTCCACCCTAAGGATCTCTTCCGTAGTTCTTGGCATGTTGTACTTGTGAGTCCATATCTTCTTCCAGAGATCATTGCCCCCTCTCATCCACCGCCACCATAATTTATCCCCCAGCACCCTGTTTAGCATTTCTCGATCTCTTAATCCAAGGCCTCCTTCCTCTTTCCTCTTTGACATATGTTTCCAAGAAACTAAGGCCCATTTCCTCTGCTGATTAGGGCCTCCCCAAATAAATTTGCTGTATAGCTCTTTTATCTTAGAGCAGGCTCCTTTGGGGGCCACTATTATAGACAAAGGATAAATGGGGATTGCTTGTAGGATTGATTTAACAAGGACAATGCACTCCGCTATATTCAGAGTTTTGAATGCCCAGTCTGCCATTTTATTTTTTATTTTCTCTATAACCTGTAGCCAATTTACCATTCTGGTTGGATGAAAATCAATCTGATTTCGAAGGTACTTTGTTGGTATCTCTACTTGTCTAAACCCTAACGTCCTTGTAAGAAGAGATTTGACTGACTCCAGGGTGTTGAAAACAAAGGTACAGGACTTTTCCTTGTTCACTTCCATACCTGAAGCCTCCATGAATATATCCAGGATTATTTTTATACCCCTGACTTCTTTTATTTTTGCTTCGCAAAATAACATTATATCATCAATGAACTGTTGATGAGTTATTGGAAGATTGCTCCCCCACAACTTGAGACCTTTGATTTTTCTTTCCCTCTGTTCCTTTTTGATGAACCTCCCTAACCCCTCCGCCGCCAGAATAAAGAGGAAAGGCGAAAGAGGGTCACCCTGCCTTATTCCTCTTGAGGCATTAATGGAAGTTGAGGGTATCCCATTAATTAGAATTGAGAAATTTGGTGTTGAAATCATACTGAGTACCCATTGTATCCATCTATTGTTGAACCCAAAGGACTCCAGGACTCTTTTAAGATATTTCCAATTCAATCGGTCATAGGCTTTAGACAAGTCTAGCTTTATCATCATTCCTTTTTGCTTCTTTTCCTTTATGGTATGAATGACTTCCTGAGTTACCACCAGCCCGTCAAGAATTTGTCTCCCCTCGACAAACCCTGTTTGTTTTGGGGAGATTAAATTTTCCACGAGGGGTTTTATCCTTTTTGCTAGCAGCGTGGCTATGATTTTATAAATGACAATACATAAAGCAATTGGGCGAAAGCCCTACACATTTTCTGAATTGGCATTCTTCAGAATTAAAGTAAAAAAGGTCAAATTTAACGTTGGCCATACCTTCTGCTTCATACGGGATTCCTCAACTAATTCCAAAATCTCTTTACCCAGAAATCGCCATCCTGCTTGAAAGAATTCCGTTGTAAGCCCATCCGGGCCTGGAGCCTTTCCCTTCTTCATGTTCATCACTATTTCCTCTAACTCTTCTATAGTCACTGCTCGCATCAGGGCTTTGTTCTGCTCCTCTGTTACCAACTTGGGAATTTCCTTACATATATTCTCAATAGCGGCTGCCCGATCATTTTGAGGTTCGGTCAGGATTTCTTTATGGTACTCAACTAGGACTTTCTCAATCCCTTCTTGTTTTATTACCCTTTCCCCTGCTTCGGTTTTTATGGATATGATCCTGTTTCTCTGTCTATGTTGTACCATGGCCTGATGAAAGCATTTTGTATTTCTTTCTCCTTCCCTCAACTAGTTGATCCTGGATTTCTGCCTCCATAGGATCTCCTCTTGCTTCCTTCTCTCCTCCAGCTTACTTATTAAGATTCCTTCTACCTTGCAGCTTTCCTCTGATCTTCCTTCTATTATTATTCTTTGTTGCATTTCTTCCATTTCCTATTCTAATCTTTGTTTCTCCTCCATGATGTTCCCAAACTCCTCCTTGTTCCACTTTTTATTCTTCCCCTTCAATTCTTTTAATTTTAGCTAGAAAGTGTGAATTTTCCCTTTTCCTTGCAATGTACTTTGAGTCCACCACTCCTCAGCTTTTTCCAAAAACTGGGGATTCCTAAGCCAGAAGGATTCAAATATGAACAACTTTTTTCCCGAGTTTTTCTTTATATCTATCTCCAGCCTAATTGGCCAGTGGTCTGAACCAAGAGCTGACATTATTTTGGCTTCCAGAAATACATCTCTATTCATGATCGACTAGGATACTAGAAACCTGTCCACTCTGGAAGCGATCTGATTTTTTCCTCCTCAGCGGTTATTCCATGTAAAAATACCATTAATAGTTTGCGTATCTACCAACTTCTTCCTAGAAATAATTTCATTAAACATATCCATAAACTGATCTGTCCTCCTTATTCCTCCTTTTTTCTCATCCACTGTTCTGATCAAATTAAAATCTCCTCCTATTATCCACGGCATTTCTGGATAGAGTCCTCTAGAGTTTTTCACATTCTTTAGGAATATTTCTCTCTCCCCTGCTATATGTGGTCCATAGACCACTATAATAAGAACTTTCTCTACGGATCCTATCACTCTGCAAGAGCCAGTTAAAATTCTGGGTAGACTTGTCCAATTTTCAAAAATTAGCTCCTCCAGGTTCCACATGATTGCTAACCCACCTGCAGTGCCGATTGCATCTTGTCCCATTACTTCATATTGTATTTTTAATTTTTTAATTATTCTTTCCATTTGTTGCATAGTAATCTTCGTTTCTTGGATTATTACTATTCTTGGTTTGTCCTTTCTCAATCTCTCCTTTAAATACCTTTGTTTTCCCTTACTGTTGAGACCCCTAATATTCGAGGATGTAATTATCATTTATAACTTCTTGGGTGGTTGTTGGAAAACCTCCGATAGAGGTATAACCTTACCTAAGTTAACCAGAATCTCACCTACAGCCTGAATAGTCTCATTCAGTGTTCGTCTTCCCCTCTTCCGTCCTCCTTTGCCAGTTCTGTCTTAAGTTCAGATCTTAATTTTGGATTTACCAAGGGCAGATGGGATCAAATCTCTTTTCACGTTAAAAAGGTTTGTATATGAAGAGATTTTATGCTTATAACACTTGGTAAATTAGGAGTAATATGATTGAAATGTTAATTATAATTATAATTGTCCACATTGGGTAGCTCAAGTGGCAGTGGCCGTGGAAATGAAGTCTCACCGAATCGGAAGTCTTGGGTTCAAATCTTTGGATACCCTTCCCCTGTAGTGGGGTATGTAATGGACATGTAAATTGGAGAGTCCTACCAAAGCTTACAAAAAAAAGTTGATTATAATTATAATTATTAATTTTATATTTCACTTTACTTAAATTTATTTTAATAATTTCCCCCAACTTTATTTTTCTTAGCATTTTTCACATTAAATTTTATTTTACGGAGTTTCCTCAAATTAGATATTAAAATTGATTTTCAAATAAAATAAATTGCCCATATTTTTTAATATTAAAAGCTATTTTTAATTTTCCCCATGTTGTAGACTAGTTTGTTGTAGAATTGGTTGTTAAGGCATTTCTTATGATGTTGTTGGTTTAAACTTCGACTAGCTCAATGTACCACATGTGAGGAAATGTGGGTACACATGGAGCTGATTGTGGTAGTGGATATAATCGATCCTTAAGTACAAACATTCTATAGTTGTCTATTCTTTCATATACAAAAAATAACAATAATAATAACAATCTGTTTTATTTTATTTTATTGTATTACTTATTTATCAAAATTAGATTTTACTAAAAGCACATGATTTTATTGGAAGTAGCTTAGGTGATGTGAATAAAGGAAACTAATTTTATTGTAATCATTTTCTAAACTATATCTCCACTCAAACACTCATAGAAAAAAATGTCTTGAGCCCACCCATCAAGCAAGCTGTCCGATGTCCCATTCGTTGCCTTCTCTCACTCTTTAGACTACAAGAAGGATATCCATATCTAAGGGGGAATCCTTAAATATTGAGCTAAGCTAGGTCACTGATTAATGAAAGGAAGTTCCTTAACGAACACTAGTGATTTGACACTACTCACTCTGAAAGAAAAAGATTAGGGATAAGTGTGTGAATAGTCAAACAAACCATGAATTATTAACAAATTTTTAATGATTTTAATTACACAACTATGCTTATTCATGCAACCAAATTATAGTTGAAAGATGAAAGATAAGTCTTGCTCAACTAATCATATAGCATCAGATGCTAGTGAATCATATATACAGTGGCACATTAAAAATATAAAATGAATCATAAATTGTCTATACAATTAAGGCATTAGATGATTCATTCATTGTATTCATGAGCATTCGATATTGAGAGTTTGTTATCATCATCAAGAGACCATTCCACAGTTAAGAGATCATACACCAACAATATTAACTATGTTTGGGACAACAAAGAGTTATGTGTTTGCAATGATAAATAAAGGAAATATTCAAACTTGTCGTTGTTACTAAGGACAATGAAGAAAACAATGCTGAATGTGGACTACTTACACATTTGTACATTCAAATGTTATCAATTTATCATCATGCAAGTTGAATGAAGGAAATTTGGTAGCGGTACTATGTGGAAATTGTATGATCAAAGTTCATACCCTCTCCTTAGCACTACCACTTTGCAAGATGAAGAACAAATGTGAAATATATGTGCAAACAACTAAATAAGTTAGAAAGGTTATTGCAACATATATAGGTGGTCATGTCATGTTGCAAAAGGAGGTCTTGTCCCACTCCCCTTTTCGATAATTTGTCAACCTTTGAATTTGATTCCCTGTGAACGTGATTAAACGATATGACGGTAAATACTCTAATAAGATCCATAAATTTAATCAGCCTTTGATCCAATAAATAAGTGTAAAAGGAATTATAACCTTTCTTCCAATCTAAAACAACCTTTGAATATCCTATGACTTGTAAGTTTAGATTGTTGAAGTGAGCCAATTAAAATGACTAACATAAATGACTAATTCATATTATTGTAGTTTTTGTTAGGTAGTCATATTTTTTTCCCTAAACTAAATTAGTCATTTATGTTAGTAATTTTTAGTAGTATTACTTATTATCTCATCATATATTTTAACTGGTGACTAAAATAGTCATTTACCTTAGTCGTTCTTAGTTGGGTCTTTTAATGTTGCTATTTTGTTGTAGTATTTCACTTGGAAAATTTGTGGTGACTAACTTTTTTAGTCACCTAGTCACTAGTTTTACCATTTTATACTACTGCCTGGTTCTTTTTGATACTCTTTTCTTCATAATAACTTCCACCTCTTTCTTGACTGTCTTTGGCAATTGTTCTTCCCAATTTAAAGTTTGAATTTCATCCTATGCAGGTTCATCCTGTAGCTAACTCTATCTCTTTGTATGGATACAAGTATGCAATATTGAATATAGGGGATATTCCAACCCCTTCTAGCAATTCAATTTCATAAGAATTGGTTCAAAACTTTCTCATAATTCTGCATTGCCCTATCTTTTCATCTTTAATTTGTTCTAAGTCCCAACAAGAAACCTTTCTTTCCTCAAGTACACCATCACTAGATCACCCACTTGGAGTTCCTTTTCTCTCCTCTTCATATCAAATACTTTTTTGTATTTGCCACTACCTTCTCGTAATATGTCTTTGGCATCTTCCTATAGTCTCTACATCTCCTTTGTAAACTCTTCAGCTTTTGCGCTTCTTGTCTCTTGTTTTCCCAAATTTCTGAGCTCATAGACACCTCTTGGATTCATCCCAAAAGAAATCTAGAATGGACTCATCCCAGTACTCCAGTTTGGAGTATCATTATAAGAAAACTCAACCTGACCAAGTGTTAAATCCCCCTGCTTAGGATTTTTATACACTAAACTCCTCAATATGTTTTGAGGGATTTTTTTTACCATGTCCATCTGCCCATCTGTTTGAGGGTGATATGATGAATTGAAACTAAGGTTGGAGCCTAGTTTCTTTCAAAGAGTTCTCAAGAAATTCCCAACAAACCTTGTATCCCTATCGGACACAATACTTATAGGCAATCCATGTAATCTTGCAACTTCTAAAAAAACTAGATTAGCAATATGTGTTGCATAACTAGTCTTTTTGCATGAAATGAAATGTGCTACCTTAGAAAATATATCTACCACAACATAAATGGAATCATTTCCTCTTTGAGTTTTAGGTAATCCCAAATCAAAATCCATACTAACTACATCTACTGGTTGGTCTAGTATTGGTAATGGCTAATATAGTCCTGTGTTTTGGCTCCTTCCCTTAGCATGCTAATAGATCTTGCACTTCTCAACAAATATCTTAACGTTAGTTTGCATCTTTGGCTAGTAGTAAAAAGTATTTACGTAAGCAAAGGTTTTGTCTTGTCCAAAGCATCAAGATAACCCTCCATTATGTTTCTCCTTGATTATGTTTTCTCTCATAGAGCATTTGGGAATACACAATTTGTTGCTTTTAAACAATAAACCTTCTTGGACAAGATAATCCAACTACTGGCTTCTATTACGAATTGTTGGATTTTGTATAGCTGCATAAATATCTTTGAATTATGCATCATCTTTATACATATCGACCATATCTTCAAATCCTACAACCCAAACTTTTAATTCTTGCACAATGAAATTGACCTTGCTCGAAGCATCAACAACTTTGTTCAAGTTACCACTTGTATGTTTAATCAAAAAAGTAAAACTCTACAAAAGCTCTACCCACTTGGTGTGCTTCTGGTTAAATTTTGGCTAGTTGTTTATGAACTGTAATTTATGATTGTCAGAACACAATACAAACTCCCGTGGTAGCAAATAATGTCTCCATTTTTTTAAAGCTTGCATAATAACATAAAATTCTTTATCATAACTAGAATACATATTCTTAGATTCATTTAGTTTCTCACCGAAGTACGTTATTGGTCTTTGTTCTTGACTTAAAATTGCTCCAATTGCAACTTCACTAGCTTCATTTTCAGCTTGGAAAACTTTTTCAAAATGAGGCAAAGCTAAAATTGGTTTTTCTATAATTTTCTTCTTCAGCAACTTAAAATTTTGGTCTACTGCTTCTACCCACTTGAATTGCTAATTACTTTCTTCGATTGTTTCAGTAATTAGTGCACAAATTTGACTAAAACTTCTAAAACTATTTCTATGAAAACTTGCAAGACCATGAAAGCTTCTTACCTCAAATATGTTTCTTGGAGTTGGCTAGTTCCAAATGGCTTGTACTTTCTCAGGGTCCATTTTTGGACCTTCTTTAGGAACTACAAACCCCAAATAGATCAACTCTTCTTTGATAAAACTTAATATATTCATATTTATTAGTAGTTTCTCTTTCTGCAATGTTCTGAGAACCAACTTAAGATGCTCTAGGTCTTCCTCTTTGCTTCGACTAAAAACTAGAATATAATCAAGGTAAACAATGACAAAATTTCATGCATATTCCTTTAAGACTTCATTCATCAATATCATGAATGTTTTGGGTGCATTAGCGAGTTTAAAAGGCATCGCTAACCACTCATACAACCCACAATTTGTTTTAAATGTATTCTTCCATTCATCTCCTTCTCTAATCCTTACATGATGGTATCCACTCTTTAGGTCTATTTTAGTAAAATACTTTGAACCACTTAAACAATCCATCAAATCATCCATGTGTGGTAAAGGAAATCTATACTTGATAGTAATCTTGTTTAGGGCTTTGGAACCAGTACAAATGCAACATTCACCACATTTCTTTGGACCGAGTACTATTGGTACAACACATGGACTAAGGCTCTCTCTGATTAATCCCTTATCCATCAGTTCCTGCACTTGTCTCCCTACTTCTACATTTCCTTGAGGAGTGAACCTATATGTTGCTTTATTTGGAAAACTTGCTCCAGGTATTAAATCAATGTGATGACTAATGCTCGTGATTGATGGTAATGCATTTGGAAACTCATCCACAATAATATCAACAAAATCATTCAAAAGAGTTTTGATTTATTCAGATAAATCATTTAAGTTTGTGGAAGTAAAAATTACCTTACGTCTCCCTATTACATTAAAATGTATCTTTTCATCCTTCTTGACTTCTTGTAACAATTATTTTCAACTTATTAGGACAACATTGTTTCCAGGTGCTTATTTACCTTCTTCATCTTGCAATGGTAGCATTGTGTCTTTATTTCCATCCTTCTCTAGGGTGTAAGTGTTTCTTCTCCGATCATGCATAGCTTCGGACCAAACTGCCAAGGTCTTCTGAGGAATATATGACATACATACATTGGCATTACATCACATAATTTCACATCCTTATAAGTACCAATGTCGATCTATACCTTGCATTTTTATGTCACAATAAGATGATGTCCTTTTTGTAGCCATGATACTTTGTAAGGAGTAGGGTGTACCATTTTCACTAATCATAACTTGTCCACAATTTCTGTAGAAACAAGGTCATTAATGCTTCCACTATCAATTATCACTTTACAACATTTTCCTTTCGACTTTCATGTAGTCCTCAATAGATTCTTTCTCTGAGCTGTCTCTCTTGTCTCTTCCTCTGCTTTAAGTAATACCATTTTCAATAACAAGGATGCTCCTATTTTGGGTGGTTCTTCTTTACTTGTAATTTGAGGATTCTCTTCCTTTACCTCAACTACATTCACATTCTGCTAATCTATCGCTTTATTATGAGGATAGTCCCATGATCCATGTCCCCATTCCCCTCATGTATAACATTGAATTTCTCTTCCTAAGCCTTTTCCTCTAGGTGCAAATATCCCTCTACCAAAGTCTCCTCTTTGTGGCAGTCTACTACTCGAACCTCCTGCTTCACCCTAAGAGTGTTGGAATATTGATCTCATAGTTGCTCTACATCTTGCTTGACTTTTTCCTCTATTCCTTTGATTTTTCTTCCTCAACATCTTCCCTTATGCCTTCAAAGTTGCTTGATAGGCATATTCAATTACCTTTAGACTCAACAAACTGATTTCATCCTGTAATTCATATCTCAAGACATTGGTGTATCTAGCTACCTTTTCTACGTCATCCTCTACATGTCCTGCTCTAATGCTCAAATTGTAAAACTCTTTTCTATATTCTTTAACAATCATTCCTTTTTGCCTCAAATTTTGTAATTGTCTGAAAATATTTAACTGATAATATTTTGGCATGAATTTACCTCTCAATTTACTCACCCTTTTCCCACTGCTTGATCTTAGGCTTCCCTTTTCTCTCTCTAGATGTTTTCAGTTAATCCCACCAGGTAGTTGCATGGCTCTTCATTCTAGTAACTGAAAATTTCACCTTATTTTTATGATCAACCTCCTCATAGTCAAAATACTTGTGTAATTGTTGAAAATAATACTGAGAGGGGGGGTGAATCAGTATTATCTAGTTCTTTTAACAAATATTCCTTATTTACACTTTGAATTATTTTTGCATATCAATACCATAAAATGATGAGCAAGAAAAACAGACAGTCACATCAAAGAACACCAGATATAAGGTGGAAACCCAATGTGGGTGAAAACCACCTGCTGCAATATGTCTCTATCTTCTTTCAAATTAAAAACTCCTTTTACAATGGTCTTGTACTGGTGCAGTCCTTTACCAGTACGCAGGCTGCAACCTGCAGAGAGCTACAACTCTCTCTCGTTTTCCAGTCTCTCCTGGAAGGGAGCTACAACCCCCTACTTCTTTTATTTCAAGGACCACTTTTCATAAATTTTCAAACTGGATCCATAAATATCAAATGATCATCAAGAACCAG
>APFE030829997.1:320290-341482 GCA_000404065.3 Pinus taeda | reverse complement strand
TCCAGCCTTGACCTTTTCTTTTAACTAAGCAGTACCTTTTCCTTTTATAGTTGCTGGAGTATCATTTCCAAAGGAAACTTTCTTTCCTTTTTCTAGATCAGAATATGACTCAAGTTTTTCTTTATCACCTGTCATATGCTTCAAACATTCACTGTCAATGTACCGTAGATTTTCCTATCCCTTTGCATAAAATGCTATCCCACATCTTTCTGTTTGTGGTTCCTTTATTCTCCATGTTTTGGTGCTTGAGGCTTGTTCCTTTCTCTGTTGAAACCTGCTCCTGCATTCAGAATCTTCATGACCAAAGTTATTGAAAATAGAACATTCAACTTCATTTTCAAGAACCAAAAAGTTGTTATAGGTCCTTTTTGTAATCCCGGTCATACTTCTTTGTTTTTGAGCTTCCCTTGTCATGATTCTTTTATATGCAACACATTGAGCTGCTTTGTGACCAAAGTTGTGGCAAGAAAAGCATTGTCCATTGAAGAAACTTTGGCGGTTATCGAATCTACCAGCCAATTGATTGTAATGTCTTTTGTCATCTATTCTTGAGCCAAATTGAGAAGATTTTACCTGAGGCTGGTTGTAGCTTCTGTTCACCCTTAAGATGGATTTCCCCTGATAGTTTCTGTTTGTAATTCATCCCTGATTTACCTGATGGTCTTCATTGTGCTTTTGCTCATTTCTTCTTGCTGCATCAAGATAACTTTTTGAGGTGGATGCTTGAGAAGTTTCTCCATTATAGCCCAGACCTGTCTTGTTTAGAGGAGACCGCTGCACATTGATAATCTCATCCAAAGTTTCAGATCCTTTGACAAACTTAAGATTAATAGTTTTTGTTTTCTCAATCTCTTTTCTAAGACCAACAATTTCACCTTCTAATTTTTCAAGATGTCTTTCCTTTTCATCAATTTGAAATTGTAGAGTATCAATGATCATATTATTCTCTTCTATACATCTCTTAAGTTTAGTAATTTCTTCATGAAAGTAATCCACATCTATAACATCCATATAATCATCATCTTCAAATGCCATTAACAATTTATATTCATTACCTCGTTCATCTTCATCACTGTTTGATAGACCATCACTGTTTCATGAGTGTAGTAGCTTTTCTTACTTGCACTCTGTTTCTTGTTCCATCTAGCAGGTTCCTTTCCTTTATCCTTATAAGGACATTTTGCAGCATAATGACCTACTCTTCCACAAGCAAAGCATTTAAAAGGAAACTTACCTCTGAACCTTCCAAAACCCCTTTGAAGATTTCTGACAAAGTTTGATTCTTCTTCCTCTTCTTCTGGGACGTGGCTTGCTTCATAATAATCTCCTTTGCCTGATGCCTTGAAAGCAGCTTCTCTTCTATCTGATGGACCTCCCTTTCTCATTTTATAAGCAGTTAGAATTCCATGTAGCTGAGACATAGTAAGAATTCGTAGATTTTCCTTTTCTTCAATTGCAGATACTTTAGATTCAAACTTGGGGGACAATGACCTTAGAAACTTTTCAACCACAATAGCCTCTTTTATTTCTTCACCCAAATTTTTCATGCAATTAACAATCTCATCTACCCGAAGAAAGTAGTTAGCCACACTTTCATCATTATACATCCTGAGATTCTCATACTGAATCCTGAGAGTTTGAAGTTTAGCACGCTTTAACTGTTCATCTCCTTCGTAGCTCAAGACAATCTTGTCCCATATTTCTTTTGCTGATTTATATTGCATAACCTTCACAAACTCTGTTTGAGATAAGAATCCCAGCAAAGTATTGACTGCTTTAGCATTTGTTTCATATTTCTTCATTTTGGCCGCATCTGTAGGAGTAGCTGAAGGAAAAGTGTAGCATGTCTCTATGATATCCCAAACATCCGTACCAAGAGATTGAAGATATGCAGTAACTATTACCTTCCAATAATTGAAGTTTGTCCCATCAAAAATCGGTGGCCTATAAGGAGCTCCCGTATCGTAGTTGCTCATGATGAATATCTTCCTTAAAGAGATCTGAAGCTTCTTCAATGAAGGACCTGCTCTGATACCAATTGTTGAAAATAATACTGAGAGGGGGGGTGAATCAGTATTATCTAGTTCTTTTAACAAATCTTCCTTATTTACACTTTGAATTATTTTTGCATATCAGTAACATAAAATAATGAGCAAGAAAAACAGACAGTCACATCAAAGAACACCAGATATAAGGTGGAAACCCAATGTGGGTGAAAACCACCTGCTGCAATATGTCTCTATCTTCTTTCAAATTAGAAACTCCTTTTACAATGGTCTTATACTGGTGCAGTCCTTTACCAGTACGCAGGCTGCAACCTGCAGAGAGCTACAACTCTCTCTCATTTTCCAGTCTCTCCTGGAAGGGAGCTACAACCCCCTACTTCTTTTCTTTCAAGGACCACTTTTCATAAATTTTCAAACTGGATCCATAAACATCAAATGATCATGAAGTACCAATAACTCACCCAGATAACCAGATCCACAATAACAGTAAACTAAACCCAGAACACCTTATCAACAAAAAAATCAGTCAACAAAAGATCTTAAGACAGATACGCAATTTCCTTTTCTCTGGCCTGCGTCGCTAGGCACTTCACCTTCTATGGCACCGCGCACCTCCGCAGCTGCACCTTCTGTGGTGCTGCGCACCTCCGCAGCTGTGCCTTCTGTGGCGCCACGCACCTTCACAGTTGTGCCTTTTGTGGCGCCTTCACACTACGCCTTCTGTGGCGCCTTCGCATTGCGCCTTCTGTGGCGCCTCTATGGCATCTCCACACTGCGCCTTCTGTGGCACCTTTGTGGCATCTCCGCACTGCGCCTTCTGTGGTGCCTCTGTGGCGTCTCCGCACTGTGCCTTCTCTGGCACCTTTGTGGCATCTCCGCACTGCGCCTTCTGTGGCGCCTTCGCACTACGCCTTCTGTGGCGCCTCCGCATTGCGCCTTCTATGGCGCCTCTGCGGCGTCTCCGCACTGCGCCCTCTGTGGCGCCTCTATGGCATCTCCGCACTGCGCCTTCTGTAGGCACCTTCGCACTGCGCCTTCTGTGGCGCCTCTGTGGCGTCTCTGCACTACGCCTTATGTGGCACCTCCACACTTCCGCAGCTGCAGCGCTCGAGAGATCACCCTTCACAAATTCGCTTTCCACTTCACTTTCATATAGATCGAGCTTTTGAAACAATAACCCAATATTTCAGATCTTAAGATATTCAACCCAAAAGCATACCCAAGCCAAATGATCTCCTTTGCTTTATATAGGCAAGCTCTTCCTCAAATCATGGACCAATACCACAGGCCAAAACCATAATAACACAAAACCGTCGGCTAAATACCAAGGGTTAAACATAAGGAACCCCACGTGTGCGCGCTTTACTGCGTTGAAGTGTGTGCACTGGAGGTACGCACCTCATGAATGGGTAACCTACGTGTCTGGACGCGGTCCCTGCACGACGTACCTGCGGGTATGCATCTTCTGAACTGTTCCCCTGCGTACTTCTTAATTCTCATCATATTGAGAGCCATGCCATGGGTGTTGCCATCAAGTACAACATCTGTAACATATAACCATACCAGAAACATAATGCCAACACTAATGAACTAATCGAGTCCATCAACTCTTCTACATTTAAGTTCCCGTTATACAAAGGTATTTCCATCTTTGGTCTTCCACTTTCTCTGGCTAACATTTTAAGAACTTTGATAGCTTCACTTTCATCCTCTTCTTCTTCCTCAGAGGATTCCTCTACAGCACTCACATCTCCTTCATTAGGTTCTCTCCTTTGAGAAGTTTCCATTGTCTCCATCCTTGTACACAGGTGTCAAACCTATTCTAGCAAAACTGCATTGGCTACAGGTCTTCCCCGACTTATTTCAGTTCCTCTTCTAGGTGGCGTGTTTACTGTGGAAGAGCTTAATATTTGGGCTTTCATATCAAATGATGTGGAATTCTGAATGGAAAATAGTTTTTCACTATAAAACTAATGAATCATACATTAATCGGATTATACACATGGATTCCGCAGTCAAGGTCCCACTTACCTGAACAATATTTGTCGGTGCCACTTTGACTCATCTACTCCCTAAGCACTTCAATCTTCACCATTGATCTTTCTTACCCAATTCCAATGAATGTTCCTCAATATCACGCAATAACTAGCACAATAGATAGCAGGTCGAGAGCATGTAAGATAAGTGGTTTCTTTGTGACGCCACCTTAGGTTAATCGCAAGGTTTAGAAAAATACCATTTCCAATTTTTTCTTGCATGTGAGATACCATTTACTATTTTGCAATGCTGCCCATGTTCCTTTATAATGAAAAAGTGTTAGCGCTTAATCCACGGACTTGAAATAAAACCCTTAATTCTATTTAACTGATATTTTAAATAAAATTCATAAATGGAAGAATAATACCCAGTGAGGGTCTAGAACATGGATACGTAGATTAGAAAGGAAATTATGCACCAGGAACAACACGTACACACCACACTTATATCAAATATTTCAGCAAATAGGAATTACACAGTCTTGGCCCTCTTGGCTCGATTACATCAATTTTTCTTACCTTTGTTTCTTTAACTCTCAAAACCTATCTTTTTTTTCTCTCTTGCTCCTTCTCTTTTTTTTCTATCATTACATTTTTTCCTCTTTAATGGATCAAATCCTATTTTAACTGCATTGACAACTCAATCTCTATTTTTATCAGTTCAACAATTAAATTGCGATTCTCAATCTTTGATACACATCTATCCTAACAACTTATTGCCTATTTTTAAAATAATATAATGTTCTAACTATTACAATAATTTAAGGAAAAATAAATTCAAGAGATCCAACCCTCTCTACTAAAATTTGATTTGACCACTTAGGTCAATAAAATTCATTTCATGTTACCTACAACATGTGAATATAAAACCACATTGCTGGCAATGTCTGGAAGCTCTTGCATCATAATGGGTACAACGCGAGTTGATGAAATGATTTTTTCTTCTCTTTCAATGGCAATACAACTAGCAAGAGGACATTATAGTTCCGTACAAGGAAATAGTCAATTGCTAAAGAAGCAGGTTTGCCAACATAAGGTCAAAGGTGGTTCAATAAACAATGTTTTTTGAATGTGGATTTGAATTTCTTCATAAAAGAAGATAGCCAAAATCAAGACCAGGATTCATGGGTCCTCCAAAGAAAATGAAAATCTCAATGGGCTACTACACTTAGAACTACAAACTGAAACTGTAATGGGCTACTTCACTTAGATATGTCCAACTTTTATTCAACTGTGAAGGCTTGTATTCCAAAGATTTCATATATCACATGAGGTTTCTTCCTCACTTAACAGGTTTTAGGAAAATGAGTTTTTCATACATCCTACAACAAAATTTGTTGAAAATTTGCACTAAGGAAATAAAGAGACCTGAATTACAAGGTTGCGATATTTCCTATGACAATCTCATTAAGATTTTATGTACCTATTGTTTGAATAAGAAAGTGGAACAATTATGGAAAATGAGACAAAGGAACCAAAACCCACCTATACCTAGAAGATAAAAAAAATGCCAAAACAAAGTTTATCCTCAAGTTATAGCTCATGAGACGAAAGAAGAATCTAGCCAACCCCAGGTTGAAAGACATGAGGAGGTCCGTACAAAAATTCCATTGGTTAAGGTTGAGGTTTATGAGGGAAGGAATAGAATCCAAAGAATCCAACAAAGAAATTTAGTAGAGGAGGAGGAAATAAAACATGAAATCTCAAAGAGTAAAAAGGGTAAACAAAAAATGAGGAAGCTCAAACAATTAGGGTTTCGAGAAAAAGGCCTCACACTTGACCTACTAACAATATGAGGCTAATCCTCAAACTGAGAATGAATCCTAAGTACAAAGAAGCAACCATCCTCCTTGATGAAGAAAAAAATAGAGCAAGCTTCAAAAGGTAAGAAAAGAGAGAGAAAACATAGTATTGTGAGAAGAACAAATGAAAAACCCTAAAAGCTAATAAAATCTCCTCACAAAATCTAACCACGAGAGTAACAAAGAGTCAATATAAGTTCGACATCATTTCTCAAGTTTCAGATGACATAGGTAAGTGATTAGTTGACTCCACGAGCTGAGTGTAGTATAAACCTTAATTTTTGTTACAGTAAACCCTAATAGATATTTAACATTTTGGTTTATGAGGGTTAAATCATCAAGAAATGATTATTTTGAGTATGGTATGGTAAGATATATATTTTTGTGGCCTAACGAGTATGAGTCAACATGAGGAAAGCAAGCAGAAAAAAGGGTAGAGAATTACACACTTTTGGTACCATTTCCAAGTTCATGCATACGTTAGCTACAAGAAGGGATTACAAGTTTAGTTTCAAAGTTTAACCGTGTAAATAAAGAGGCCCTTATGTATCCTATCTAGTAGTATATAACTTGTTATTCTTCCAAGATATTAGAAACATGACCGTATAGTAGCCTTGTACTCTATTTTGACTAGAGATTATGTACCAGATTAGTGATCTGAATTGTTGAGAGGATGGGATTTCTGTGATTTTTTTCACTTAAACTCTCAAAGTATTATGTAAATATTTTGTAATTATTTCTACCATAGTTCAAGGAGTTGAATTCTATTGTATTTTCTATATATTTCATCAAGAATATGACGAAAGGGTTAGATTGTTTAAACATTATAATCACTGTCTCTATTTATTGAATGCTTCAATTATTTCATTTTCTGAGATCACTAGATTCTAGCCAGTGATACAGAGGTTCATAAGATAATGGATTTTAGTATGTATCTTTGTGTTTTTCAATTTCTCCTTCAATAATCTCATAACTACATCCCCTGTTAATGTTTGGGCAAGATAAATTAATTCAGAATCCATTATGTTCTTGATGGTTTGAGTTAAGTTTTCAAAGGTTCCCATCGTGATCTTCTAAAGCCACCTGAGGATTCATTGTGAATGCCCTATAGTGATGAACTATTTTTCTTATTCTTCATCCATCTACATTAAATGGAAAAGGTCTAGGATCTGACATCCACCTTGAATTTATCAATGCCCATTAGACAACTAGCTATCTTGGTAAACCTATCTAAACCTAGATATTTTATTCCATCACCGAATGAGCTATTTGATTTCAAGACCAACCAAGTCCTACATCAATGCAACATCTCTAAATATATATCCACACTATAAAGATTGAATATTTTCCTCTCTAGATTGAAGGTGCTAGCCTTCAATCTACAATTTAGAGTGAAAAGGTTGCCTTGGAAATTTATCTCATATAGAAAAGAGAATCTTTCTGAGTGCTAACACAGGTGTAAAATGGAGTTCCTAAGGAATGTATTAAAAGTCACACTTTAGCTATTCAACATTTTTTTGGTATATTTTTTGGTGACATTGATAATATTTGTTCATTGAAATTAATTTTTTAATCAGTAAATAGATTCAATAACTTGGAAAAACCTCATGGATTTCAGATTTTGTACATTAGACAACTCAAAATTACTATTCTTCTAAATATCTAGAAAATTGAATAGAAAATATGCAAATAAAAGGGAGAAAAAGGTGTAATCTAATTATTCAATGTTATTGTTTTCTTGACTAAAATTGTTAATGTAATTTTTAGCAGAATTGCTATTTTTTCTTATTTAAAAGAATATAACATGTCGAAGAGAAAGCTTCTCATTTGTATGCTTTTAGAGATAAGACAAAACTAAAGAAATTATCTTTCTCAAAATCAATCAAATATACAAGTGAATAATATAAAATTGAAATTGAATAATTAGTTTTTTCTTTTCAGTTTTATATTATTCACTTGTATATTTGATTTATTTTGAAAAAGATAATTTCGAGTTTTGTCTTATCTCTAAAAGAATACAAATATATATAAGAATATTTTAGCTAATTTATATTACTTGTGATTTTATTTATCAATTATAAGTTCCGAGACTTAAACAAATTATTAGTTATTAAAATAACTTTGAAGCTCTTAACATCACTTTTACACCTTCATGTCAAGTGAGGGATGTCAAGTGAAGGATGTCACTGTATCTTTTTGCAAGTGATAATCATGAGAAGCGGGTGTTGTATTCATTATAAGGTGGGCTAAACCTAGGTAAATGTGTCATTTAAATCCTTTTTCCTAACGGTAATTTTATGCAAAGTTTCACTTGATCGTTTGAGGTATAGCGAAAAGTGGGTAGCCCTACTAAATGTTTACTTAGTGCGGCGTTACGAAATGTTTTTGTAGAGATTAAAAATAAATAAATCAAAACTCTATTTCCAACTAGTTAAGTCATCTTTTTTGAGCATCCAAGTGGTGGTTTATAAAATAATGGTTCTCCCCCTACATGATGTCACATTTTCCAACACTTTTGAGCTCATTTGAGCCATTTTAAACCAAAACCTAATTTTGTTATGAAACTAGCTCACAAAATAGAAGAAGAAATAGATCAACGACTTCAAAATAGGCCTCTTGGAGGGGTAACCTCATTTACATTACACAAATGAACAATTCTTGGATGATACAATTGACAATACCTCCTTTCTATATATAGGAGTCTAAGGTGTCACAATATAATGAGAGGCGACAAAACAATAATAATTTAAGGGCACAACAAGAACAATAGTTGACTTCTATGGGGCACAATAATAGCAATATGGGGACTACATGGGCACAATAATATAATAAGAGGCTGCAGTAATAACAATAAGGGACTACACTAGTAGTATAGTGACATAACATGACCCTCTCATTCAAAAACATGTTGTCCTCAATGCTTTAGTATTTATGGATTCTTCCGTATAAAATTCACATGTTCTCATGAAGATGAGTGCTCTAAGTCCTCTTTATAACCCCACACATTTGATCGAGATTGGATTCTTCAAGAAAGGGTTATGCCCAATCTCCCACAATACCCTCATTATAGACTCGTTCAGCAGAGTGAACTTGTATGAAGTGTGGTGTGTCACTCTTTCAAGCTTCAACCTAAAAATGTACCCAATAAATGATAGTGTGAACTCTTTTGGTCACATTTTACGAAATTTGAAACCGATTTTCTGAGAGACATTTACAACGATTTTCCCAAGGTCACCTCATTGAGATGGAATTCAAGAGCGTGCAAAAGCCCTAACTTCCTTGGATCATAGATCCAAAAATATAGGGAGAAAAGATCTAAAATTTATTCACGAGGTTCACCAAGACTTCGGCTAAAATGAGTTTTAATTTCATCTTCTAAAGCTTCATAGAAAATTGTTATAGAGAAAATTCCACGATGATGTGTTTGAAGGAGTGAAACCGTTGAATCCAAAGTTCTCATATCAAATGTTATGAAACCAACTAACAAAATAGAAGAAGAGATAGATCAATGAATTCAAAATAAGCCTCTTTGAGGGAATAACATCCTTTAAATTACACAAATGAACAATTCTTGGATGATACAAATGACAAGACCTCCTTTATATATATAAGAGTCTAGGGTGTCACAATATAGTCACAACCGAAATAAAAATAATGGTATAACGGCACAACAATATCAATAGTGGGATTCTATGGGGCACAATAATAAAAATATGGGGACTACATGTGCACAACAATATAATAAGGGGGTTGCACTAATAATAATATGGTGCTACACTAGTACGATAGGGACCTAACAAGTTTTCTTTGTTTTTCCTAAAAAAGGTTTTTCTAGCAAACCCATATTTGTTGTTTTCTAGTGCAGAAAGACAGTTAGTTGTTTTGGAGTCCCGTGTTAAGTTATTGCAAGGTCATTGAAGGTGTTACACATCTCGGAGCTTAGAAAAATGGGTTTTTTCGGCCATGTGCAGATGTTTGAATATGATGGAATGTACTTCTAAGTGTACCCTCAAATGCCTAAACTATTCAGAAGTCCATGTTGAGAGCGATTCTTTCAATGTTTTAATGTGATGTGGAATTCTGAATCGAAAATAATTTTTGGCTATATAACTAATGAGTTGCACATTAATCAGACTATACAGGTGGATTCCACACTGAAGGTCCCACATACGTCACCAATGTCTATCAATCCCACTTTGGTTCTTCTGCTTTGCGAGCGCGCCAATCTTCACCGTTGATCTCATTTACCCAAATCCAACGGATGCCATGTAATATCGTGTGATAACTAGCATGATAGATAGCATGTCGAGAGCACGTGAGGTAAGTGGTTTCTCCATGCTACGTGTCGCCACCTGAAGTTAGTCATGTGATATAGAAAAATACCATTTACCATTTTTTCCCATGCGAGAGACCATTTACTATTTTGGAATGTTTCCCACATTCCTTTATAATGAAAAAGGGTTAGCACTTAGTATACGGACTTGAAATAAAAACCTTAAAGCTATCTCACTAATATTTCCATTAAAACACATAAATGGAAGAATAATACCTTGTGAGGGTGTAAAACATGGATACGCAAATTACAAAGGAAATTCTGCACTAGGAACAATAGATACACACCACACCTAGATAATTTTTTTAAGAAAATAGGAATTACAGAGACTTGGCCTTCTCGGCTTGAATACATCAATTTGTCTCACCTCTCTTTCTTTCACTCTCAAACCGTATCTCTTTTTTTTCTCTTGCTCCCTCTCCTTTTTTTCTATCATTACATATTTTCCTCTTTAATGGTTGAAATCCTATTCTAACTGCATTGACAACTCAATCTCTATTTTGATCATTTCAACAATTAAATCCCTATTCTCAAGCTTTGATACACACCTATCCTAAAAACGTATTTCCTATTCCAAAAATAATATAATGTTCTAATTATTACAGTAATTGAAGGAAAAATAAATTCGAGGGATCCAACCCTCTCTAGCAATTTTTTTTTTGACCACTTAGGTCAATGAAATTCATTTCATGTTAGCCACAACGTGTTAACATACAATCACATTACTCCCTAAGTGAGGATGCTCCTCCATCAAACTCATGGGAAAGAGAAGAATCATTAATCAAACTTTCATGATTAACTCCATAATTTTGTAATTTTGTCACTATTAACCAACTAACATCCTCCACTGGTTGTCCCTTCCATTTGATTAGATACTGAAAATAAACATGTCCTCTCACTAGTACAAAATGGCTAATTATTTACTAAAAGAATGATAAAAATTTGCATATAAATGACTCTTTTTTAGTCGATAACGAGTAGTAGCTAATTTGTAGTATCTTATAATGCAGCCAATGTTTAGTCGTTTTTGGCTTAGTTATTAATTGATTGTCTCAATTTTATTGTCTAGTAGTATATTTAGTCATAAATTTGGTCATTGATTTAGTTATTGATTTAGTCATTAATTGCGACAATTAATGACCAAATATAAAACAAAATATGTTACTATATGATCATATGAGAAAACCAAAATGTTGGTCATGTTACAAGATATGGTAAATTAGCTACTAATAGTCATATATATACGCAAATTTTAGTCGTCGTTTGAAACCAATTAATGATCAAAGATATATGACTAAATTCTTTTCGTGTTGTAAGATACTATAGGTTAGCTACTAATATTCATATATATGCAAAATTTAGTTGTCATTTGTAATGAAAAAATAGTCATTTGCAGTAGTCAATTATATTTTTTGGTAATTTAGTATTCATTATATAAACAATTAATTTAGTAGTTTATATTCATTTCATCTATTTTCATTAATAATAATTATAAATGACTAATTTAGTCGTATATTCATTTAATTTTTGTTCATCATTAATCAATATAAACTACTAATTTCGTAGTTTTAGATTGGTTTTATGTGTTCATTATTAGTCAAGAGAGATTAATTAATATGATTTTGCGACTAAATTAAAAAAGCATCATACAATGTGAATTGGTTCATCTAATATGAAAATTCAAAATTACATATGTTAGTTAAAATACTAAACAATATCAAGTGCAACTATAAATAATTTCAACCGCAGAAATTATATTATATGAAATGTCGGGTATTACAATATGAGATTCCAACTTAACATTGATTGGACTACAATTTACACACTAAATGTTGTTTCATCACTATAAAACATTATGTTCATTATGTTGTCAAGTCATTGCAAGTGAATTCACCAATTATGAAGACTTGAACGTGAGTCTCTATGTGTGTGTCTTCTGAGGGATATTGGCTTTAAGGGTACCACTAGACTGGTTCCCTTCTCTCTCTTTTTGCATTTGTCACTTCACTATTAGTGTTCTACTCTTTATTCAAATCTTGTTGCTTACCATCAATACTCAGTTCCTTTTATGGAAACAAAAGAACCTAGAATGCACTGTGTAAGACATCAAATACAATAAACACTGAGTAGACTATAAAGGATTTATATTACATATACCTCAACATCAAGAATGTTAAAGCTATTCTTCCACACAAAAGAAAGAAACTCAAACAAGTTTTCTTTATTTGAGCGATAGTTGCCACTATGTGGACAAATGACCTATATAAATTAATTAAGGTCACCATAGAAAAGAACACCTTAGTAACATAGTATTCAACCTTCACAAAAAGCTTAGGCACAATCATGCCTACCAAGTTACATGCTAAAAAGCTCAAGTAGAAAATAACTTGTTGAAACAAAATAATCTGAGGTGTGATGTCTATTCCTTTTCATTTTATTCGTAACAACAATTTGTTTTCTAGTGCATCAGCTTGGTCAACTATATAAACAACATGTTCTCGAATAAAAACATGAAAGTAAACTTTTCTAATAATCATGAAAATCGTTCAATACAAAACAATTAAAAGGATTTCAATCAATATTGTGTAATATTAATTTCATCTTCAAGCTTTCCTTGTTGTTTAAATAGACATAATACCAAGTACTTTCAATTTCATAGTTAAGATGTAAAGTAAAATCGAAATAAACGTTCAAAATACAATCAAACAATAAAGATAGTATATCATGGAATTGACATTGAAATTATAAAAAATATGTTTACCTTTCCATCGATGTCTTATGGCACATTCCTAAAACATTTTCTTGCCCAAATGACCATGAAGTGAAAGAATCACAATATTAAAATCCATAGGAATAATTACTAGAAACATTTCGAAAGTTGATGGTTGAAGTGCATGAAGGATCTCCAGCAACAAATGAATCATATCCAAGACATGATCTCTATATTATCTCCCCATCCTTTTTCCAATCACATTTCATGTAACCAGCCCCACTAGAGTCAAGTAACAATCAATTGAAGGAATTGACATTTTCTTCTATCTTTTATATGTATAAATTTGAATATAATTTGTTTTTGTAACATATTAATTCGTATTTAAATCCTTCCTATCATGAGAGTGTATCAATCAAGTAAAACATCAGAAAAATTGACCTCAATGAGGTCCTCCAACAATTTCTACAATACCAATATTTGTCTTGTTGTGATGTCTTGGATAGAAAAAAGAACATATCTCCAAATGAACAAGCCATATATTACTTATGTTCAAACTATGTATATGGTGTATTCTTAGGTAACTTTTTAAGATGTTTCTCTACCTTTACCAAAGCAGATTGTAGCTTGGCTAAACTCTATATCCCTTCATTCAACATCAATTTATGCAAGATAAATGTCACACATTATTCTTTCCCATTTCTCAACATGCTAGAAATGATAAATTGAAAGTCATATAAAAGGAAGAGAAAACCATTTTCTAACCAAAACAGATAAACAAACAATTCCTCTAATAAAAATTCACACCTTAGAAATTACTTTGCCACTTGCTCAGACTAAAGGTGATATTCTTTGAATCATCTTTAGGTCATATTTAATTGGATATTCGTACTTTTACCATGATTTCAATTTGGTGGTAAAACAAATATATAAATCGATGTTATTATGAATGAACTTCAAGTATAATTCAAAAAAATAGTGTCATTATAAGGTATGGAGAGAGAAACATCTTCATAACTAGGATTCTCTATTTTAGTTTAGTTTGAGTTGAGTTCGTATTTGAATATATAGTTTTCTCTAAAGAAGTGAAATTGAAAGATGAGAATCGAAATAACCTTGTGAATTTTTAATTAATTGATATTATATATCTCTAAAACAACGAGGTCATCCATCTCTGCTATTTGATAGAGATTTACTGGCATAGAATAATAATGAATTAACTATCAAATGCACTGATGAAATATATTAACCAAGGAAAGAAAAATGGCATGGCTTTGGTATTTGTATGCTCAAAGGAAATCCAATAATGGTTGTGTTATTTATTTAGCATGAAATAGTATCGAAGACAAATGTTGGTTTAGAAATTGAACTCCATTACCAGTAGGAGATGGTCATGTTGGGTATGGAAAGGATGAATTGAAGGGCTCAAGGTCTAGCTCCAATGCATAGTTATCCTTGTCAATACAAAATACAAAGTTGTCATTTTTTGCTTATCGAGGTAAAAAGAAAAGTGACTTTTTATTTGTGCACTTGTGATAGTATATTAAAAATATAGCACTAGTGGAAATCAAAGTGTGTTGTCCGATCATTCAATCTAAGAGAGAACTTATATATTCAGTTGTTGACTACAATGGAAAACAAATGTAAAACCCACTCAACTTGATATTTACATGACATAGTTGTAACAAACTAGTACAATAGAAGCATACTAACTCATAAACAAGAGATGATAAAAAAGAATAGTGGAACATTATTTCCTAACACATAATTGGCTTGAATAAAATTTCCACAAAATTCATCCAAAAAATGAGAATAACTTATGGCAAAAGAACATATCATTAGTGTTTTGTACTCTCTTTAACACATGTAGCCTAGGGAATTATAGGAGGCCAAATGTAGCAAGATTCCAATTGTGTGGGATATAAAAACAGAAATGTGGAAAAACACGCCTTCCAATTCACGAAATCTCACTTTAAATAATAGAACATGTTGAGGATGGTAATAATGAAAATAGATCATGTATTAATACCAAACCCCTTATTAGTCATCAATTAGCAAGACGGTTGGTAATTTTTACTTGTAAAGAAATATATCATAATTAGTGTAATGATTGTGTGGATCCTTTTGTTAATTTTTTTACATTTATATTATGGTGTCCATACAGGAGAGTGTGATGAAAGCTATCCAAATTTTGTGATACTAGTTTCTCCTTTCATATGCTTATGCGAATGGACAGAGAGCTAGCATTCTTCGGTTTGGAAATTTAGGTGTCCCTCCCTTTCATGAAATATGTGGAGATGCCACACAATTGAAGGACCTTGATAGCTTTGAATCTAATCTTACAGACATTACAAATGGATCTGGTCCAAATCAAGATGTTTTTATGGTGATTGGAGCAGGAGCAGCAACTCGATAATAGTTTAGTATTCCTCTTTTGCAGCCTGAAAGATAGTGTAGGAAAAATGGTTTATCTATTTGTGGTGGTAGGGAGGTAATTTTTCCCAATTACTTAGCTGAGAAGAAAAAGAGAAGCATAAGAACCAAGATCAAGACGAGTATTTTACGTATTGGTATAGCTTCACAATCGGAGGGAATCATGCAAAAGGAACTAATCCTTATATATAATTGGGAGGGGGAAGGCGGAGCACCGATGAAGAAATTAAATCCATACTTTGTGATGATAAGGACTATATATCATTAGCATCATCTACGAATTCATTTTACGAAGAATCATCTTTACGGTCAGGTGTTGAGTAATGTGAATCGGTGGATGCCTCTTGCAGTGGAGCTTTACCATCAAATGTTGGTGTGGTGATGGTAGTGTCACGTGATGTGCCCCCAAAACTTAAAAAATATTATAGGGAACGTCAGGGAAAATTTCTTTCTCTACTCAACTCATATTTCGCCCTAGCCACATTTTGATAGACTAATTATCAAAATCATATAATGATTATTTCTATAGTGAAGGAGTCCAAGGGCTAACAATTTAAGGATATGATTATTTTTTTTAAAAAATGGACAGTCTTGTTTGAATTACAAGGACTTGGGTGGCAAACTTGTTTCCGAGAAAATGTTATTCACATGTCAAAATTTAGTATGAATTCGGGTTGAGTTTGAATGAGAGGATATTACTTAATACTACTTAGTCAAGGAAAAGGACCAAATTCATTGTCCATCTGAATTATGATTCATGAAGCATAGTAGCAGAGTTGGTGAGCTTAGGAGGGCTAATGTTTTTCGTGATGTGTTACATTCAAATGGAATGAATGCATGAACTTCAAAAGGCTAAGATATGGTATAAATCATGGGAAATTTTGACAAAATAAATAACCCAAACCTGACACTTAAGATATGATATAAATCTTGGGAAATTTTAACCAAATACATAACCAAAACCCTAAGCCTAGTAGTGGGAAATCCATTGTTTGAATTGTGGCTACTGAAGACAAATTTCTTAAATAACAATTCAAAATCAACAAGGCTTACTCAACAAATGATCAAAACTCAATAGGAACATCCTAATCCTAGAGGCTACTCATCTGAAGCAACTGAAAATGTTACCTTTCCCAGGAAACATGGAATGTTAATGATATAAATGAAAAAAGGATAAATAATTAAAACTGACTATTAGAACCAAGGAAAACAATGAATGATAAACAAAGTGAAAATGGGGAAAATGTCGCATAAGCACTCCATGAGACTGCCATCCACTTCCATACTCAATGTTTCCAAATAATAAGTAAGTCATTCCACCGGTGTCCACATCCTCGTATGCACAGTAGAATTCATCCTTCTATCCACATACAACTTGCATTGGTCATACCCTTTCGTATAGAAAAAAAATAAAATAAAATGAAGCGAGAAAGCCTTTTTACTAGTCAATGGTTTAAAGATTCTGAAGCATGTATTTAAAAAGAAGATTATCACACCAATATCCTCGATTGCTTCGAAAGTCTATCCAAATACATCACTTCCAACAAAAAAATTCTATATCATGGATCATCATAGTTCAAGTCATTAATTAAATGTATTTTTATCATTTCTATAGCAAGGGTGCTCTGAAGAAAGCAACCTAATACACTGATTTCCCTACCATGAAATTCAGTTATGTCTACACAAACCTTTATATACGAAGATGAGAGAGTGGGGATCTGAGAAGCCGAGGTATGGGATTTTTTAAAATTCCTACATTGCATTTCAGAACAAGAATAAGTTATCTTTGAACTCATTTACAAGGTAAAAGACATAAATATTCATTATGAAAATCATGGAAAAAAACCATGAAAGAATTTTATGGTCTTTTCACATCTTATAGCAAGTTAAATTTTTTAATTTAGGTAGCGTAGATTTTGATTAAGGAGTAGACATGAAACAAAATCATTACTTGATTTTTTTTCATATCCTAGCTACATGACATAATAATGAACCAAATCATAACAATGAACCTAAGATACATTAATATATGCTTTGTATAAATTTTTTTTATGCTATACCTCACAACTAAGTAGCGAATGCAAACATTCTTAAACATTGAAACATGTTGTTCATTTCACATGTAAAAGAAAAGGAGAAATTATGGTTTTATTAAGATAAAGTTGTCACCCATTAGAAAATATTAGAGATTAGCAGGCCTCTTGAACAACAAATTGAGAAGACACATATTTCTTTAAGAAAAGGCACAAAACATATGACTATCTCCTTTAATGATTTAAAGCTCCCCATCCTCTCAATCAATATGCCCACAAAGAAATTGTATGCATTATCAGTATATCAGTCCATTTCCAGTAGAGTCGAATTACTTCCACGTTGCATATTAAGTCTCAAGATAGAGCATGAAAGCTCTTGGAATAATATCCCCTTCACTCTCAAATATTTTATCATGTATGCCCCTACATACAATTACAAGACAACCTATGTCTACATTGGCTTCATTGTAAAGCGTTGAAAGTAATAGAGAAATATAGACTTACATGGTTATAGTTTGAAGCAATATGATTGAAGAGGTTTTGTCCATATCTAGCGGCTATTTGACGCAAATCCAATGATTCCTCTACTGAGGACAACAAATGCAAGGAGTACATAGAAGGTCAAATACTAACAATCAAATATTCTTTATGTTTTGGCTAGTCGAGTGGGGTGTCTGATCAAATTGGATGAGCATACAGCTAAGATTCAAAAGGGTTCCAACGCAAGTGATTTTAAATGATATACCTTGGAAGCTTTAACATAGTACTTAGTATCATCATACAGAGGACCACCCAAAAACAAACCATCTGATCATGTCAAAGCTTTAAGAACCACGTCACCGTTTTTTAAATGACCATTGCTATTGTCATTTTGAGAAATTACTTTTAACACCTAGGATTATAGGAAGCATTGACCCTAAATGTACTTTCCTCGGTACCCCAAAAAATAAGGAATAGCAAGTTGGCACCCATTATTTTTAACAAAAACATGTCGACTTCTTGGATAAAACAAGACCTTTTCAAAACTATTTTTCTCACTAGCATTCCTTTTATCTCTTAGAACAAAGACCATTTGATCTTCAAGATTGGCCTAGTGAGTGTACTGATATACAACAATGTTGCTTGGTCCATTAGCACTTGAAACAAGTTTGACATTATTGATCATACCTCTAAATGCACCCTCCTTTTTCCATATGTCAATAATAATGCTTTGGGACAACTCATTTGCTTATTGGTGAGAACTTGAATCAAGATTTATTTCACCACTCAGTAGATATTTTTGACGAGTCAAATAAATAGGCTTATGGTTCAATACATTGGATTCTAATGAAGAAATTCCAAACAAAATCCATGAGTTCAAGAAATGAAGCAATGTGCACACAAGAAGCTTCTAAAAAGATTTTCTACCATCCTTTCTCAATGAATAAATTCATGGGTTATTTGTTTGGATGAACGATGTAAGAAACCATAGGATGAGTAGATATAATATACAACCAATAGCCTTTTGGATGAACGCTATCTCTGAATGATCAGAAACACCAACATTCACATCAATAACCTTTCTCTCCCAACACCAGTCATCATCCCAATCTATCAAATCAAATGAAGGTCCATGTTTTACCTGAAGACGTAATGCACTAGGTAGGAATTTATCAAATATGAATTCACTTCTCTCATTTATTACACTTAAATATTTAAGCTTCTCTCAACCTAGAGTTCAACAGCTAGAAAAGTAAGTGATATAAAAACTGAGGAGTCACATCCTTCCTGGCATATCATCGATCCACGGATATCAACAAGGGCCTTTATAAATTCGATGTCAAACATTGGTCTAGTTACTATCACATCAATATGTGATTGTGAAAATTTAAGACCATAATCACGTTCGATTGTTGTGATCAGTGGGGATATCAATATTAATCTGGTTGAACCTCGAAGTAGAAGTTCCCCATATCATCAATCCTCTTTTGTTGCGGCTTAACATTCTCTAGCCCATGTGTTAAGCCAACTTGACACTTGCCATGATATCCATTTGTCACTAATTTTAGGGAACCACAAATATTATAATGTGTTGCTTCTATCTTTGGCATTAAGGCCATTTTTGGTGCAACCATGAAATTCTCCAAACTTTTAAACTCAAAGTGATCTGTCTCAGGCTTTATTGTGTAGCATGTTGATGTTGCATGATCAAGATTGTAATATCCCTGGACATATGTTGTAGCTCTTTCTCTTCCATCAACTAATATCTTAACATCTTCAAAATTGACTCCTTTAGAAGTCACCACAAGTCCTCCAATTGACAAACGTGTGACCTAAAGTGGCTGAGATATATTAACATGAATATGTTCAATAAGAACCTCTATAGATGGAAGTGAAACATCAAATATTGTATTCTCACCCTTGTGGAATTTCAACAACCTTTATTCTCCACGTGGAATGATATTGAAAGCAAATTTCCCATCTGCATTAGACATTGCATGACAATGAACTTGATTTTGCCAAGGAGCTTCTTTGAGGGAACTTGACCTCATGGACATCATTTGAATAGGTATACATGAACACCTAAAATAGGGTTACCATGAGAAACAACTAAGCCATCCATATCATAACTTGGTACATAAAATATGTCATCTACTACAAGATTTCTAAAGGCAACTCCATCTCTGGATAGTTTTTTTCGACAATTGTTAAGAGAGCATGAGAATCATGTATTTGAAAGGGAATATTATAGAAAATACACTCTATAAACCTCAATCATTGTACCTCATGCGTAGCTCCATCCTAGCTAGGATCGACATTATGTACGACCTTGTATCTTCTTCCTCTGTTTAATAATTGGCTCATTGTGCCCGCTCTTTCCACTTCTTCACATTTTATTTCATGGAGGCTATTTTATCCTCCGAACACTCATCCTTAAGGAATCTCAAAAATTATTATGCATATTGAATGAAGGAAAAGAGAGAAAAATATCATGGCCTTTCCTTTTGAAAAAAATGTAGTGGGAATTTTTTTTGTAAACTGCGGAGGGACTATTACTTCTATTTCATCAAGTCAAAATCATTACAAAAATGTGATGACCTCAACCCGCCCAAGGGGAAACCGAGTATTTTTGGCCATCTTAAGTCTTTTAATACCATCCAAAAATGAAAAACCTTAAGTATATTTGTCCAGGCTATATGCACTATACAATAATAGAGACTACCTATTTCCCCATCTTCCTTCTATATCCATCATTACAAAATTTGATGAACATACTAATCTCTAGAGTCTTCATATAAAAACAAAAAAGGATGAAAACAACAAGACTATGCCTCCTTGCCTAGCTGCTGGTCCATATCCTTCTTGATATCAGGATGGCAATGCTTTAGCTGCTGTTGAATTTCATCCACCCTTTTGTCCTGCATGAGTAGGGTAATCTGTATATTCTTCAGTTCCTTCTTGAGATTAGGAATCCCTTGAGAAAGATCTACCATTTCCATTACTACTTGTTCCATGGCTTTGGCAAGTAGCCTCTTCATGACCCAATAAGCATGCAGAGCTTGTTTATAAAGGGTGATGCGTCCTCTCGTGTTGCCCAGATCCGGGAGGAGATAAACCCAATCCTCCATCTTAGGGTCAGATTTTGTTGGCATTATGGCTAAAGAATTGTCCTTGACGGCAACCTATTCAGGTGATGGATCACTATACAACAGGACAGTAGCAGAGCTTGTGTACAACATGACAGTAGCAGAGATTGATGATCAGCTATCAAATATTGGAGAAAATAAGAGGTACGCAGGTACACCTTACATAAGGTGCGTACACGCAGGCCAGTGTTACATAAAGTGCGTACATACCCG
>APFE030829997.1:304048-314902 GCA_000404065.3 Pinus taeda | reverse complement strand
CACAGAAGCGCTGCAGGTGTGCAGATACGCAGTCCCAGAAGCGCTGCAGATGCGGAGGGGCGCAGGCAGTTCATTGGACACAGAGCGCACGTACGCAGGAAGTCTATGAGGCAGAGTGCGCACGTACGCAGGGAAGCAGTTGGAAACAGTGCGTACTTATACGCAGCTGTTATATGGGTGAAGCTGCGTACTTCACATGAAATCTACTTAGCTGTCCATGTTTATCATTGCTGTGTTCTGGGTTTTGAAGTGATGTCTGATTTCTGGTATTAAGTTTTGATAACAGCAGTGATTGATTAAATGTTTATACATTGATGGATGAATGGATCAAGTTCTTAATGACTCATCTTTACGTAATCTGATGGACTAGATCTGATTGATGACTCTCATTGTATAAGTATTGATCTAGTGATTGGGTGATTCAAGGTTGTTTGATTATGAGCTTCAATGTATCCAGTATGAAAATTGATGAAACGTGGTACCTGGAGGAGAGAAGATTGTAGGCTGGCGCCTACGTACGTACTAGTATCTAAGCTAGTACAAGAGCTAAAGGAAATCTTTGGAGCATTGTAGCAGGTAGTAGCCTGCGTACTAGTAAATGGATCGGCTAGTACAAGAGCAAAGGGGGGTGTAGCTCCCGTACTGGTACAAGGCTGCACCAGTACAAAGTATTGTAAAAGGATTTTCTTATTAAGAAGAAGATTGAGATGACTTGCAGCAGGTGGTTTTCTCCCACATTGGGTTTCCACCTTATATCATGGTGTTCATGTGTGTGCCTTATTTGTGATGATCTATTCTATGTTACTGCATCTGTTAACTGATAATATGGTTGATAATGTTCTAATGCACTCATTGAAGATCAATTAACTTAATCATAAGAATTTGTGGAAGTAGCATATATGAATCTGGTTATGGAAATGAAAAAGTTTTATTAATGTGATAATACTGATTTACCCCCCCCCCCTCTCAGTATTATTTCCAACAGATTTGTCATGGATAGCCTCCTCCTCCAACTGCTGGATAATTCTCCTGACTCCTTTATTGGTATTTTAGTAGTAGGCCTGTTCAACAAACTGCACTTTCCTTCCCACTGAAGCCCTGGTTTTCCATTCATAAGATGGAGCCTCCTCCTCCCTTTGACTCCCTATTTTTTCCGTGCCCCTGCCTCGTTGGCCTCTCCGACCTCCCCTACCCCTTCTCCTGCTGCCCTGTCCCACCGTAGTCCACCTGCTCGAACCATACTCGCTGACTTCTTCTTTACCTCCTTCGTGCCCGCATTGTCTCCATCCTTCATTCTCCCATAACTCCTAACTGCCCTCTATTTCGACAGCTTCTCCCCTTCCCCATTTAGCCTACATCTGGTGGCAATTATCCTCGTCTGAATTGAGCAATTCCACCTCCTCTTCGCTATCGTCTGGGACCGTGACGGTCTCTGCGTCGCCTTGCTCCAGTGCCTTTCCTTTATCCTTAGCACTCCACTTATTAACCCCTTCGATGGCGGTAGTCTCCCTGCTTCTCCCTCGCCTTCTCGTTTCCATCCTCACCTACATCTCGGCTCTGATCTCCTTACCCTGCTGCTCTCGGGTTTCAGAATCTCTTCTTCTCACTAATCTCCTCTTCGCGCTGGTTTTTCGATCCTCCCTTCTCTGCTGATATTTATCATGCCACCCGCCTTTGTGCGCCTGCATCCTCCACCATCTGCTTGCAATGAGGGCATAGTCCTTCTGCCACCTGTTCCTACAATTACCATCCCTGTCCTGTCGATCCTTGCTTGAGCCTACAGACTTACCATTTCCATCTGACATGCAGTCGCGATCACCTCTCTTCTGCCCTATTCCCCTGACTCTCCACCTTGAGATGTGAATCCTTTTAATGGCCCGGCTGCTCCGAGCCATCATTACCTGATCTTCCCCTACTTTGGAGATCATTCTCTCCCGCTTGAACTTCTGTCCTTCACCCGCCGTCCATCTCACCCCGATCGGGGGTCTCTTGCAATCATTCATGTTGATTTGTAGCTATCCCATGGTCCTGATTTGTTATGATGACCAACTCCTTCCACCTCAGGTTCTCCATTTCATTCTGCCAGCTGCTATCAACCTTCCCTTCTGGGTCATTACTCCCCCAGTTGGCGAGGAAATCCGCTGCCCTATTTCCTTTCCTCCTGATGTGTTTGATTATTAAGTAATCGAAACTCTTGAGAATTTCTCCCACGTCTTGTACTATCCCAACTGTTCTCCAGCTGCTCACTATCTGCTCCCAGTTTTTTCCATTATTAAGTTTTCGGATCATCTCAATAACCACCTGCGAATTGCCTTCTATCTCTAAGTTCCTGTAGTTATTCCTCGCCGCTATCCTTAATCCCTGGTGAACTGCCCATAGTTCAGCTTCGTTCTTTGTCATTTCTCCTCCCCACTCTGCATAGATCCATCTGATGTTTTCCTCAGTGTCCCTGAAGATTCCACCGAAACCTGCGTTGCCTGGGTTCCCTTTGGAAGCCCCATCGAAGTTCAACTTAATGAAATTCTCTTTGGGATAATTGAATTGCTCGAGACTTTGAGCCTGTTTATTCTGCCTAATCTCTTTTCTGGGGTATAACATTTCATATTTCATATTCAAATTTACCTGTATTTGTCCCTCCTCCTGATTCGTTTTCCATTCCTCCTCACTCCAATCCTACGCTAAGACTGTTTCCTTAACAGCCCTTAGGACGCCCTTCCACGTTTCTTTTGGTTCTATATGTTTATCAAGGAAAATACTTTGGTTTCTTTCTTTCCAGAGAAACCAGATCGTGAACCCCACTGTCAAGTCCCATGCCCATTTAATGACTTTGCAATTGAATTTTTCCTTATTCCATAGGAAAATGGTTCATTTTATATCTCTGCAGCCTCTCCTTTCCTTGCCATAGAGCTTTCCTGTTTCATTCCAAATTTTCACTGCATACCAACAATTATTCAGGATATGGTTTTGGGTCTCGTTCTCTCTATTGCATAGACTACATTTCGAAGGGCCGAGAAGGCCCCTCTTTTTAATATTATCCCATGTTAATATCCTTTCCTTACCTACCAGCCACGCAAATAAGGCTATCTTACGCCACCATTTACCTTCCCATATGATTTTCCAGTCCGGGTTTACCTCCATCCTTTCCTGAGCTCCGATCAGATAATATGCTTCCTTAACCGTGAAGGACCCTTTCATGGATTTCCCCCACCTCAAAATATCTTCCTCGTTCCTGTCTTTTATCTTCCTAGATTCAACTTCTTTCTCGTATTCTTTTTACTGTTCTTGGTTGATGTTTTCCATCTATTCTTCCGGCTTTCTCCATTTTCTCCATATACCTTCTGAATCTCCTTCTCTCCAATAATATTTTACATATTTCCTTCCTTCCTTGAGTGCCTTTTGTTGTATGTTCTGGAGAGTTTGTATATTACCAAGTCTGTCTCTCTGGTGCCACCCTTCCTCCCAAAATCTAGCATTTCTTCCTCCTCTTATTTCCCAGAATGCATGTCTGTTGACTATACTCCTATTTTTACTTGCCAAGTTCCAAATTGAAGATCCTTTTGGGGTCTCTTCCACCCTAAGGATCTCTTCCGTAGTTCTTGGCATGTTGTACTTGTGAGTCCATATCTTCTTCCAGAGATCATTGCCCCCTCTCATCCACCGCCACCATAATTTAGCCCCCAGCACCATGTTTAACATTTCTGGGTCTCTTAATCCAAGGCCTCCTTCCTCTTTCCTCTTTGACAGATGTTTCCAGGAAGCTAAGGCCCATTTCCTCTGCTGATTAGGCCCTCCCCAAATAAATTTGTTGTATATCTCTTTTATCTTAGAGTAGGCTCCTTTGGGGGCCACTATTATAGACAAAGGATAAATGGGGATTGCTTGTAGGACTGATTTAACAAGGACAATGCGCCCCGCTATATTCAGAGTTCTGAACGCCAAGCCTGCCATTTTATTTTTTATTTTCTCTATAACCTGTAGCCAATTTACCATTATGGTTGGATGAAAATCAATCTGATTTCCAAGGTACTTTGTTGGTAGCTCGACTTGTCTAAACCCTAACGTCCTTGTAAGATGAGATTTGACTGAATCCAGGGTGTTGAAAACAGAGATACAAGACTTTTCCTTGTTCACTTCCATACCTGAAGCCTCCATGAATATATCCAGGATTATTTTTATACCCCTCACTTCTTTTACTGTTGCTTCGCAAAATAGCATTATATCATCAACGAACTGTTGATGAGTTATTGGAAGATTTCTCCCCCACAGCTTGAGACCTTTGATTTTTCTTTCCCTCTGTTCCTTTTTGATGAACCTCCCTAACCCCTCCGCCGCCAGAATAAAGAGGAAAGGCGAAAGAGGGTCCCCCTGCCTTATTCCTCTTGAGGCATTAAAGGAAGTTGAGGGTATCCCATTAATTAGAATTGAGAAATCCGGTGTTGAAATCCTACTGAGTACCCATTGTATCCATCTATTGTTGAACCCAAAGGACTCCAAGACTCTTTTAAGATATTTCAAATTCAATCGGTCATAGGCTTTAGACAAGTCTAGCTTTGTCATCATTCTTTTCTGCTTCTTTTCCTTTATGGTATGAATGACTTCCTGAGTTACCACTAGCCAGTGAAGAATTTGTCTCCCCTCGACAAACCCTGTTTGTTTTGGGGAGATTAAATTTGCCACGAGGGGTTTTATCCTTTTTGCTATCAGTGTGGCTATGATTTTATAAATGACATTACATAAAACAAATGGACGAAAGCCCTGCACATTTTCTGAATTGGAATTCTTTAGAATTAAAGTAAAAAATGTCAAATTTAATGCTGGCCATACCTTCTGCTTCATATGGGATTCCTCAACTAATTCCAAAATCTCTTTACCCAGAAATCGCCATCCTGCTTGAAAGAATTCCGTTGTAAGCCCATCCAGGCCTGGAGCCTTGCCCTTCTTCATGTTCATCACTATTTCCTGTAACTCTTCTATAGTCACTGCTCGCATCAGGGCTTTGTTCTGCTCCTCTGTTACCAACTTGGGAATTTCCTTACATATATTCTCAATAGCGGTTGCCCGATCATTTTGAGGTTCGGTCAGGATGTCTTTATGGTACTCAACTAGGACTTTCTCAATCCCTTCTTGTTCTATTACCCTTACCCCTGCTTCGTTTTTTATGGATAGGATCCTGTTTCTCTGTCTATGTTATACCATGGCCTGATGAAAGAATTTTGTATTTCTTTCTCCTTCCCTCAACCAGTTGATACTAGATTTCTGCCTCCATAGGATCTCCTCTTGCTTCCTTCTCTCCTCCAGGTTACTTATTAAGATTCCTTCTGCCTTGCAACTTTCCTCTGATCTTCCTTCTATTATTATTCTTTGTTGGATTTCTTCCATTTCTTGTTCTAATCTCTGTTTCTCCTCCATGATGTTACCAAGCTCCTCCTTGTTCCACTTTTTAATATTCCCCTTAAATTATTTTAATTTTAGCTGGAAAGTGTGCATTTTCCCTTTTCCTTGCAATGTACTTTGAGTCCACCACTCCTCAGCTTTTTCCAAAAACTGGGGATTCCTAAGCCAGAAGGATTCGAGTCTGAACGGCTCTTTTCTCGAGTTTTTCTTTATATCTATCTCCAGCCTAATTGGCCAGTGGTCTGAACCAAGAGCTGACATTATTTTGGCTTCCAGAAATACATCTCTATTCATGATCAACTCGGATACTAGAAACCTGTCCAGTCTGGAAGCGATCTGATTTTTTCCTCCTCGGCGGTTATTCCATGTAAAAATACCATTAATAGTTTGCATATCTACCAACCTCTTCCTAGAAATCATTTCATTAAACATATCCATAAACTGACTTGTCCTCCTTATTCCTCCTTTTTTCTCATCCACTGTTCTGATCAAATTAAAATCTCCTCCTATTATCCACGGCATTTCTGGATAGAGTCCTCTAGCTTCTTTCACATTCTTTAGGAAACTTTCTCTCTCCCCAGCTATATGTGTTCCATAGACCACTATAATAAGAGCTTTCTCTGCGGATCCTATCACTCTGCAAGAGCCAGTTAAAATTCTGGGTAGACTTGTCCAGTTTTCAAAAATTAGCTCCTCCGGGTTCCACATGATTGCTTACCCACCTGCAGTGCCGATTGCATCTTGTCCCATTACTTCCTATTGTATTTTTAATTTTTTAATTATTCTTTCCATCTGTTGCATAGTAATCTTCGTTTCTTGGATTATTACTATTCCTTGTTTTTGCTTTCTCAATCTCTCCTTTAAATACCTTTGTTTTCCCTTACTATTGAGACCCCTAATATTCCAGGATGTAATTATCATTTATAACTTCTTGGGTGGTTGTTGGAAAACCTCCGATAGAGGTATAACCTTACCTGAGTTAACCAGAATCTCATCTACAGCCTGAATAGTCTCATTCAGTGTTCGTCTTCCCCTCTTCCGTCCTCCTTTCCCAGTGCCTTCCATTCATATGTTGTTATTTTCATATACCCCTATTTGTCCTGTTATTTCTTCCCTTGCTCTACCTCTTTTTTCTTTGTATTTTTGGAATGTATCCTTGTATAATTGTTTCTGAGTTTCTGGAATAAATCTATCGTAAAGATTTTTCAACTCCTGTACCAGCTTCCTCATAATTTTCTCTTCTTCTGTCCCTAAATCATTTTGTGACCCAAGTTCCATCTGGATTTGCTTTGAAGTTATCTCAGGATTTACCCTCATCTCCTCTTCATTCTCCCTAGCAACTGTTGTGTTTTCATGCTTTGTTCCTTTGCTAACTTCCATTGGTTCCCTCTTTTTATTTCCTCCTTCGTCCATTGCCTTCGATCCCTCATATTCGTTCTCTTGAAGGACTTGAAATTTGTTCTGGATTTCTATTATTATAGGTTTTGACTTTTCTTGTCGCTTTTCTCCATCTTTCCTTGATCTCTTCCTTCTGCTAAGCTCCTGAAAACCTGCCTGTCCTCCCTCTGCTTTTTCTACCCTTCTTTGTTCTTCTTCTTGTTTTTTAATAATCTCCTCTTCTCTATTTTGCAGACATTGCTTGAACAGGTGTCCATACTCATGGCACCTTCTGCACCTGAAGGGAATATGTTCATAGTCCAGTGGCTGCTGCCAAATCTCGTCTTGGTATTCTAGCTCTATATATTCTGGTAGTGGCTATGCTATGTTCATGTGCGCGCATATTCTAGCATAAGACATATATTTCCCCCTCTTTGTTGATCCAGCCACTTTGACAAAAGTCCCGATTGAATTACTAATTCCTTCAAGAATATCCGGGTCCTAGAACTCTACCGGTAAGCCAAATAGTCTGACCCAAATAGGAGTCGCTAGCATTTTCTCATTCTCTGGGTTATATCTTTCTTCCCAATGTCTCATAAATAGTCCTGCATTATTCCTGAAGTATGGCCCTTCCTCAAAATTTTTTTCCTTGTCTTCCAAGTTAGCAAAAATTACTGTAAAAAACCCTTTCGCCCCTAACATTAAATCTATGTGTCCTTTTGGTTTCCAGCGTTGTTGCATCCATTTTACTAGATCCCTCTTAGTAGGCCAAAACCCAATAAACTTGCATATTAAAGCATGATCCCTCATATATCATCTATATTCTTCAAGTTTTTTATTAGGAATAACATACCTAAGTTTTTCCTGTGCCCTTGGTAAACATCGGCCTCCTGTTTTGGTTTGCCACTGGTTCCTGAGAACCTGTACCTCTCTGCTGCTCCCCCTTGTCTTATTCTGTGACCTGCTCCAGCTTGCTTCTCCTGCTGCTATCTTTTTATAGGAGGGGATCTCTCCCATCCCTTTCCTGCTCTCCATCGCGCCCTTCAGTTCTCAACAAGCTTGGATAGGCCCCTGTCTCATGCTTAATATTTCTTAACTGTCTGAATCTCTTCACTGGAAACATCTCTTAAGGACTCCGCCATCTCTCGCTTCCTGCCCTGGCCGCTACTGCAAACCCTAAGTTTCAAACCCTGTTCTACTCCGCGATTCCGCCATCCGCTCTCTCCAGGATTTGATATGACCTCATATTTGTATATTTCTCGAGGATTGATAAATCTTATGTATTCATGATGCGAAGCAACCATCCTATATTTCCTTGGAGTAATATTTGTAAACATGTAACTGCCTCACTGCGATGTAAAAACAACATTAATGAAATGAGTTCAACCTTCACATTGGCACCACCTACATTTATATCTAGACAACTTTCTGCTCCAAAAACCCCCATCACTCTCCTAGAAATAGTGAACCCAATGAAGTGAAAATTGATTTCTTCATGGCCATTGCAACCATTGTGATCCACTTATACATATTCACCGATTTAATATATATTCACCAAGTCAGGGAATATGATTATTTCCAATGTAATTTTTCCACTCAATAATCTTAACATCAAATTTAGAACTGTCTCGTTCATCTTCAGAGATCTCTTGAAACAATTTTTCATTATTCTATCAAATCTGCACAAATATATTAAAAAAATTATTAATGTATGCTTCTTGATTACCAATCAAAATGTTTAAAACAATACAACACCAACAAATTTGTATTTCATCTCTAACGCTCATAGTTCACCTTCTTTCCTAGAATGCATATGGCTAATAGATATTTTCCACATGCTTCAATTGTTGTAACATATATTTTATAGATGATTTTGCTAACACCGCTATCTGCAATATGACTATCAATTTGCAATGATTCATTTTATGTATTTTTTTTATAATTATGGTGAATCGATAATTCTTTAGATTAAATAATGAATCTACTCCTTGAACAAAGATTATATTAAGATATTATATGCAGAGTAAAATTTACATGAGTAAATTTTAAAACAAATTCCACTTATATTCATCAAATTTTTTAGTAAGAAACATTACAACTTATGTTGTTTGGTGAACTAATCGTTGTGTCGAGAGCCTACCCATAATTCTCGATAGTGTGAATACAGGTCAATTGCTTCAACAATTTTACTAGGCTTCCTTTACTAGTAGTGTAGGGATTAGATTAAAATGTTGAAATATTATTTTTAAAATTTCTTGAATTTTTATGGGATCTACCACTGTAAAATAAACCTCATAAACCTTTACGCCATGATTTCCTCCTAGTTTGGCCATGGATGCTAAATTTGCATCCATAATCATGTCTACTGATATTGCAATTTGAATTCAACAAAAGAAAATAACACATTTAAGAGAAAAAGGATAATGTTTTTTTGAGTCTAAGTTTTGAAGACATACATGGAAGATCTGATCTCCCAAGAGAAATAAATAATGTAGAGAAGCTCCATAAAAATCAAATAAATATGATTTAAATAATTAAAAAATATGCAATCTATGTTTGGAACAATCTAGTGTTGTATTCCAGATACATATGATAAATGTAATCTAATAATAAAAAAATTAATATGGAAATACTCCAAAAAATCTAAAATTAACTACGAAATGGTTTTTCACACTTTTTTAAGAGTTACTCACTAGATCTAGTACATAATCTGCATCGACCAAGAAGCGATAGTTGACCTTTGCCATAGTGCATAATGATTGGATCAGTCATTCTGCAAGTTGAATATTTGATTTAGCTCAACAACAATGTGAGATTAATCGAGCATCGAATCCGAAGTTTTACTCAACTTTGTCAAAGACCGAATTTTGATGAAACCTTGACATCCATTGATCCCTCTGCAGTGGTTCAAACTGCCGGACATGTAACCTACACCTTAAGCACCCACCATGTCTCCATTAGAAGGAACTTCGATTCTAAAAACCTACTAGTTTTTTTTTAGGTTTCAGTAGCTCACTACATCTCTCCTTCTCTAGTTCCCAACTAGGTTTTGCTAGTCCAATTCTGATAGAATCTGAAATCACTATGATGGTTGACATGTCAGTTTTCAAGTGTACCAAACACATGGATCCACTAAAAATCCAACATCATGATCTGGATTAGTTTTATCCTCACAGAGATTTGGATAGTTGTTACCCTGGTAGAAACAGTGCTAGATGTAAAAAAAATGCCTTTATATTGCCAATTGTCAAGGCAATATGATCTATGACCCCTATGGTTTAGGGAAAAATCACCCAAAACCCCAAATTTTCACAGTTTAAATTATTAAATTATTAAGTTATTTGTAATTCAAAGTTTATTTAAAATTATTACAAATCTCTTTACTCTGTTTGAAAATAGAAAGCAACTTTTCATTCAAATAATATTATTTTAGCTTTCAATTAATTGAAATTTATTTTATTTTAATTAATATAAAATTGCTTTTGGTTATTTATATGTATGTTTCAATGTTATTTATCATTTCATATTAAAAATAAAATAATTATTTGGTTCATAGGGTAGATCTCGTTTAGAAACATAAACATGTAAACTTAAATGTAAATGTAAACATAAATGTAAATGTAAAAGTTAATAGTTAACATTTAACATTGTTAATCTAATGTTGGCCCTATCTAAAAATCAATCTAATTATTATTATTATGTATAAAGACAACATAAATTTAAAATATAAAGATGTGAGTATAGAAAAAAAGCCATGGTAAATAAATAAAAATATAAAAAAACAAGAAGTTTACTAAAGAAATAAGACTCTATTTACATTTACTCCCAAGGTATGGTAAATAAATAAAACCTCTTTTTCTCTTTACTCCATTAACCTTTTTATATTTATGAAAGCTCAAAAAATAGGTTTTATTTGATGCATCCTCGGGATGCATAATTATTAATACCGTGGGCCAATTACCATACTTATTAAATAGGTATAATAAATAAATAAAAACATATCAAGTAAGATTAGAAATCCACATCTAAGTATATACCAAGCCTATGGGCCAAATACCATTGTAAATAAAAGAAATATGATAA